>JAQIXT010000019.1:0-129957 GCA_034700445.1 Stenotaenia linearis | reverse complement strand
TAAAATAAACTTTGGCTTGCGTTTAATTAGATAGATGGATGGCTCATCGCTACTAGTATTTATATTTGCATACACAACTTCAATAAAATATGAACTCATTTTTGTAAATTTCGTCAAAAGTGAAGTACTTAAATTACATGCTATTTACGAATGATGTTGTTTTTGTGCCACTCGAATGAAATGAAAATATTTGAAAAAAAATTTAAAAAAAAATTTTATTTCATCAGAATGAAATTGAAATGAAAAAAAAAAACAATATAAAACCAAAATAAAACAAATCAAAATTAATTGAAATCAAAAGACATTAAATCAAAATTAAAATCATTAAACTAAAAATTGATTTGATTTTGATTTGAATTATTACAATACTTTACATTCTCTATAAAAAATTACTTTTTGTTCTGTATCTCATCATCAACAATTTTTCAACAATTATTTAATATATTCTACATTTTTAAAATTGAAGAAAAAAATTCTGGCAATGATCTAAGAGCATCAGCTTACACCCTTTTTATTTTCTTTGATTTAATTAAATTTTTCAAATTTTAAGACAATTAATTAAACTAAACTTAATTAAATTACGCTATTTTATAAATATCCCCGCTGCGTACCCAGCGATGTATACCAGTGTACATCTGTCTACAAATTATCATTGCTGTTGCTTCGTTTTTGATAATGACATTAGATGGCAGCACAATGATAATTGTCCTATAAATCGCTTGATAAATCGAATTGAAAATATAAATAGAACTTACTTCAAAAATAGAATTTTTTTATTGAATTTTAAAGTTTAAAAAAATATTGTTTTATTTAATCATATTTTAAAATGATTATAACCAAATTAATAAACATATTTAAAAATTAAACGTATTGTTAATTCTTATAATTCTTATAATTTGTTAATTCTTAATAAACTGCTCGGCACATTACGCAAATTTAACAAACAATTAAAACAGCCAACAATTTTTCCGTGACTGCGTTACTCGTTTCAACCGATCCTGTTAAATCCAACATGGCGGCGCCTTGTTATTGTCGAGCGAATTACGTGCATTCAGAACTCGATGTTGAACGTGGTCCATAGAGACAAATTTTAGCAAGATGGATAAAACTGATTGTCATGACAGCAAAAACAAGGCATTTTATTACACACTGAGCTTTAAAAACACAATTTAATAAGGAAAAAAATTTAAAATCGTTTTTTATCAGGCGTCAACACTTTCCGTGGACGTGGAACCATTCGTTCCGCGGCAACAACAGAGTCAAACAAGTTGTGAGTCTACCGGTAATTGCACATCATTGCGTTCTAACCAACGACTTCAAGGTATTCCGCCGTATATAACTAGTTGCTACCCATTTGTGCAAGAGGATTGTGCAGGGTAAATAAAAAAATCTGAAAGAATAATTCAAGAAAAATAAAAATTATTTAAAATTTTTTTAGGTGTGATTATAAAAATACACCTTGGTCCACCTACGTGCCTCCACAGTTTTCGTTTCAATTCTCAGGCCTTCAGACATCGTCCAATACCCAACGATGTACGTATTCGAGGTATCCTCCGAGTCAGTTATCGCCTCGATACAACACTGGATTTTACTCTCAATTCAAACACGATCCTCAATACGCTTGGGAAGGGGTGGATCGTAATAAAAATTGGGTATTAAAAAAAGTAAATAAGGATAAGAACCGTAAAAATATTGATTTAAATGATATGAAATTTTTTAGCCTGGAAATTGGAAATATCAAGACGCTGCAAATTATTTGGATTTGCAACAACAGGAATATTATTTTCAGCAGTTCGAAGAAGGCAGATACATTTCTCATCCCCAAGAATTTTATAATTCTTCAAGAATTATTAATAGACCAGCTTTCAGAAAGAGCAATAAGTCAAAAGACTCTCAAAAAGAAGGTTTGTATTAAATGTTGAATAGGAAATTAAAAGTATTTATAAATGAATTTAAATAAATGCAGATAAAAATTTCAGTCGTTTAAATTTTATTAAAGAAAGTTTACTATTATTATTATTATTTTATAAACAAATTCTGCTTTGTTTTTAAAAATGAGAATGTTATTATGTATTTTGTGGTTTATTATAGAAATCATGAATTTTATCTTTTTGTAATGTAAAAGGCTAAGCTTTAGAGATAGGTTTGCCACCTCTTCATATTTTACCAGAAAATCCTCTGGGTTTTTTTTGTCAAAATTCTAGTTTATTACACCTCTACTTAATAGCGTTTTACATTATTGCCAATATTATTTCTCATTTACTTAGAAATTTTCTGCTAGATCTGGAGAGTTGATGAACTAAAATGACAAGAATGCCAGATAATATCTGCAGAATCTCGCAGATAATATCTGCGAGATTCTCAGATATTTTCAAATGTGGCAGCCCTATTTAAAGATAACATTTAAAGATAACATGGCTGAAAACTACTAAGAAGTTTACTTATTGACTCCAGAATTGTTATAAAATTTTACAATATTTATAAACAATTTTTATAAATTATTGAATACTAAACACATTTTTCTTTTGTTAATGTTTCAGGTAGTACAAGCGAAACTAGTTCTACCGATTTGTCTTCGCAGTCCTCACACACGCGTACGCTTGGGGATTTTTTGCCAAACTTGAAATCGGTCAAACGAAGCAAATCTCTTCCAAACAGTGCGGCTAAATTTGAATCGCCTAGAGGAAAGTCGTCGAAGAGTGTTCCATCAGCTATTAAAACTGCCGATGTTAACGAATGGCCTTCACCAAATGCAGCATGCCCCGTGGATAAGGGTCCTAAAAATCCATACGTATTAGAATCTTCCTTGAACAAACCAAAATCTTTTGCGGACATTATCAAATCCAAGCCTGGCGAACATAGAGCCAACGTTGTGCAATTCGAAGTAAACACGATGTCGGCTGAAGAATTGAAAGCATGCAACAGAGCGAACAAAGACGACTTGAACATAAAAGTAAACAAACTACGGCCTAATCAAATGAAAAACCGGATCGGAAAAACCACACAGTTTTTCCAACAACCGAAATACTATACAGATATATCTCCTCGATGTATGGTTAATTCATCTCTACCAATAAATATTAACGATACAAGTGAAATGCGGTGCTCGGCATCTTGCAGTGACATTCGAGCGCTACGTACTCCACGTAACGAACCCGTAGACATGGAAAGGAGGGGTATTATAGGCAGACCGACACCAGAATTGGTACTCAAGCAAAGACCAGGCGACAAGAGTCCGCGAGAAAACGCATTTTCGGCTTTTAACGAAGACAGCAGAAGGATGTCGAAGTTTAAAGTGAATAAAATGATTTCCGCCGAGAACATGTCCGTCGTTCGGCAACCATTGGCCGACAGGGGGCTGACGTTCATCTTCGAATCGCCACCGGACAATGCGATGAACTGCGGTGGAGAAATAAGACACTGTGAGAGGCAATTGCAGGAACACAAGAACAGCATGTGGCGATACTCGGCTCGATATCGAAACATGAATTGGAACAAGACGCATCACGAATGGTTGATCGAGAATCCAGCTAAGTATTCGAAAGAAAAAGCCATTTATCCGCGTCATCGAAGCCACATGATTAAAGCAAACATGGTGGGAAATCGGCAAGGTTTGGTGGATCTGAGTGGCAAAGGAGAGAACGTGGAATCGGATGAACCGACTACCGAAACAGTAACCAAAGTTAAGAAGAAGAAGAAGAAAACTACCAAAGAAAAAAATCAGTCGAGGAAAAACCAATTGGCAGCTGTGCAAGGGAAGATGTTGCTTTTAAGTCCAGAGATGTATTCCAAGTTGATGGAAGCTAGTAACCAGAAAGGGGCAACGAAAGAACGGGGATCTAATTCGCAATTGAACAACAAGGAAGAATATCCCGAGTTGGGTGGTCATGCGAGTAAAGATTCGACTCCGAGGGTGAAGCGAGTTGCGTCAACAACAGAAGATGATGAATGGAGTGACGTAGATTCGGATTACGATTTGGTAGATGGAATTCTAAATTCACCCGGAAGGTCTATAAAGACTCCGAGAGATGATAAAAGTATTGGAATTAAGCCGCCATTGTCGTACAGCGCTGCTGTTAAACAGACAAAGGATAATGCTGTAAGTTATGAAAGGTTTGCATCAAATTAATTAATGCATTTTCATTTCGTAAATAGTCCCAGCCTTGTGCGAGTACGTCAAAGGAGAGTACGAATGGTGAACAAAAGGGTGCTGAATTAGAAAGTAAATTTATATTTTTGGCGACCGAACTAACGAGATTATATTTTTGAATTATTAATACAGGAAAAAAGAAAAACAAAAGCGTGAAGAAGAAAATTTCAAGCGCAACTCAAGAGCCTGGAATATTGAAGATTAGGCCAGTCAAACCAAAGAAAAATGCTCCGATTCAATTGGACATAACAGAAATGCTCAATCAATGCGAAGTACGTTTTAACTAACGCAGATTTTGTTTGAATTATAATTTGAATTTTAATTTATTTCAGAAAAAGAAGAAGTTGAAGAAAACCAAAGTTGGATTTTCTGTAAATAAGTGGTCTCGACCGCAAGTGAGTGATTAATTAATTTTTTTTTTTAAATTGAAAATTAATGCGAATTATATTTTCAGAGTTTTCCTGTTGTTGCTAACATTTTGGATTCGACTGCACCAACTCGAAGACGTGGAAAAGAAAGAGAAGTGCCCGCTAAGAAACATCCAAGTGCCCTTAAGAAAGTGAGTAACTGAAATAGTTTTAAGAATTGAAATTGATTTTCTTTTATTTGCTATTGCAGATAATTTTAAGGGAACGAGAACAAAGAAAGAAAGTAAGGCAGTTGGAAGAACAAACTAAAATCCAACAAATCCAAACTATCAGTTCAGACGTAGAAGGTTATTTTTGTAATTTTTTGATCGAACTGTTATTTCAATTTCTCTTTCTTCCTAGGAGCTGATTCTGCATGGGAGACTCAAGGAAGTAACTCGAGTACTACTGCATCCATTTGTGGTGGCATTGAAGACGAAACTAAAAAATTATTAGTTAATGCTGCCGCAATAGTTCACAGCCGGCGGTTTCGAGAGTGAATTATTTTTAGTTTTTAATTTTTTTTTAGTTTTCCGAAAAAGAAATGAAACATTTTATTTTAGGTATTGCGATCACATGCTCAATCCTGAGATTGATTCCGTTGTAACTCAGTTATTGCAAGACTTGATTCGTTTTCATACGAGGTTGTACCATAAAGATCCCATCAAGGTAAGTGTGAAAATAATTTTCCGTTTTATGATGCTTATTTTCATTTATATTGAAGGCTAAAAGCAGGCGTCGTGTCGTATTGGGATTGCGTGAAGTGACGAAACATCTTAAGCTTAAACGACTCAAGTGCATCATATTAGCTCCCAATTTGGACCGAATCAGATCGAAGGGTATATTTGCGAAATAAAATATTATATTAAATAAATAAGAATTATAAAATGATTTTTGTAGGTGGCTTGGACGATGCAATTGAATCTATAATAAATCTTGCTAAGGAACAGCAAATTCCTTACGTGTTTGCCTTAGGCCGTAAGTTACTTGGTCGAGTGTGCTACAAACAAGTGCCAGTCAGCTGCGTGGGGATTTTCAGTTATGCTGGTTCAGAGGTGGGAATTAATACACGAATTTGACAGACTGTATGAAATGTAAGTTTTATTTTTAGGCTAACTTTAATCAGCTAATGGAGATGGTGGCTCGTGCTCAAGTGGAGTACAGCGACTTAGTGGCTCGAGCTCAAGTAGAGTATCAAAGGATGATGGAAGCGGTGCCAAAGTCCGAGGGCCAAAAATCGGAAGTTAGTAATGAGAGAAGTTGATCTGTGTGCAGTTGTTGGAGAAAATATTGACTTTTCTATTTCATAAACTACTGTAAAAATATTAAGGAGAATCAAAATGATTTTTTTGTTGAGTGTTATGTAAATACTAAAATGTTTATCATTGTTGTGCAGTTGGAATATCCTGCGTTTTTACAATAAAAACAAGAATAAAATTTTATGCGCTTTACATTTATTTATTTGCAAGGTTTACAACAATAATATTTTTGATGTTTTAACAACTTTGATAATTTGAAGATTTTATTTTAAAAGTGAATTCGAAGTTTTGCCCTGTCAAAGCTATTCTGTTAGAAGTTATGGCCGTTTTGATCCTATTTTTCGAAGTTATGCCCGTTTTATTCATTTTTTCGAAGTTGTGCCCGTTTTTATTCTTATTTTCGAAGTTATGCGCGTTTTTATGAACTTTATTTTCGAAGTTATTCCCTTTCTGGTAGAAAGATTCGAAAACCTGTAGAGATTAGGAATACCTGTATGCACTACCCTCATAGAAACAGTAGTAGAGTAACATATGAACTATTATTATTATTATTATTACTAGGTCAGTCGCTTGCGTTGCTCGCTCCTGGCCTACAGTATGAAAAGTTTAGGATATATTTTTATTAGGGAATTCTGGCAATTTGTGAGGGGATTGGGTGTTTTGGGGTTTGTGAGCATTCGAGGTTAGGCAGGTTTTAGGGGGATTGAACGGTTTGGGAGTTATGCGGGTTTGGGAGTTTTGGGGGTTTGAGAGTTTGGAGGTGATGGAGTTTTCAGAGTTTGGAGTTCACAGTTTTGGGAGTTGGGAGGTTGGGGATGTTGGAGTGAGTTAGGAGTTGTGGCAATTTGCGAAAGGATTGGGAGTTTGGGTGTTTTTGGAATTTGGAGGTTTTGGGGTGAGGAGTTTTGGGGTTACGGCAATTTGAGAGTTTTGGGGATAAAAGGGATTTAGGGATGAGAGGGGTTCAGGGTTATGGAAGTTTGGGAGGGATTTCTAGGATTTGAATGTTTGGGGAGTTTGGAGGCTGAGGGCATGTTATGACTTGTGGTGGTTTGGATGTTTGAGGATATTGTAGGTTAGGAGATCGGAGGTGAGGGGAATTTGGAGGTTTGCAATTTCTGAGTTTTGTGGGTTGGGGTTGTAGCAGTGTGAGAGGAAATTGGGGGTTGGTTGGAGGTTTGGCAGGTTTTGAGAGTCCAAGACAGAGATTCTGAAATCCTGTTACAATCACTGAATTATTAGCCAAACAAAAGAGAAGTAATATTCAATAATCATTCTTCTTAAACTTACTTGTTAATTTCCAGCCTTCGGTAACCAATATTCGGAATCTTTGAACAGTGACTTCTGCATAATTACACCTAATATCTAAGCAAAAGTGTAATTTACTAAACTCATCTGCAGTTTTACATATTACTGTTTTTGTGAAATAAAAGTTCTAGTTGCAATGCTCGATTCCTTCTCTTTATTTCTGAAGACTAAATAGGAAGTTACAAGTTTTAATTTCATAATAATTCAGAGCTTATTGTAATAAATTATCAAATTTATACATTTGCTTTTTATTTTTGCGGTATAGCGATAGAGAGTCAATCTGCAGCTGAAACAGTCCTCTTTTGTGCGGTCACTGTGAATAATTGCACATCAAAACAGAAACAGTCAACGAATACCAAAACAAATTTCTCTTGTTTTCAGTCGAGATCGGCCGCATATATACAAATATTAAATTGCAAATTTTTTGTTACAAGTTCTAAAAGAAATTTTTAAGAAAACGGTGTGAGAATACACAGTGAGCATGTCATCGTTATTGATTTGGCACCTGTTTATGACCCTGTGACTCCACCATCAAACAGAGGAGGAAGAAAACAGATGCAGAGAGACAATCCACCGAGTTAAGATGCTCATGACATGGCTCTCTGGGCGGACCCCGAGCCACAGAGAATTAATAAGCTACGGTTAAAAGTTATATAATTTTTTTTAAATATCTCAGTAGCAATTGGAGAAGATCCTGCCCCGACACGGACTCCTGTCGACTAACAACTCGGAGAAAAAACCAACAAGATGTATACACCAAATAAACAACGTGATATTATCATATTAGTATAAAAATATCTCAGCACATGCCCATTAATTGCACTTTAACCCTCATTTAAGTTTCCAAACTGCAGCAAATTTATTTTTTCCCCCAAATATTTTTATGTAATTTCCAAATTTATTTCTATTGCAACTGAAAACGTTTTACTTTGCTGCAATTTGAAATCATCAAACAAAAACAAACCAGTTTTATAACATCATGATTCGATTGCACACTGATAAAAATTGTTCCTTCAAACCATTATTTTTGTCTATTTAAAAACGTTTATATAAACTGATAAAATCATTATTCCCACCCATCATCAAACAATAATTTGTTTTAAAAATTTCGTGTTGTTGCGGATCTTCTCCAGGTCCATATGATATTATGTTTTTTCTTTTTTAGAACTCTAATGCTCGGTGCAAAATAAGCTACAATTGTAGTCTACAGTCGTTTTTTATTTATTTTTTTCTCTTAAAGTAACCTACTGTCCAGGTATTTTAAAGTATATCCTAATAGCAGTGAGAGAGCGAGTGACAGCACTCTTAAAGTCAACCACCAACCACTCAATCCTCCCATACATGTATATATTTTTTATTCCCTTTTTTGGGGGGAGGGAAATATTTTTATAATTAGATGCTAAACCATTTTCAATTACTTTTTTTTGTGTATATGATGAATGAGGTTATTCTACTCACTACGATGTGTATGACAGAAGAGTCTAGGGTTGCTGCCTCTCCTTAGTGCTTATACAGTTATATAATAAATAAGTTATTTATGAATAAATTAGGTATGGAAAATAACCATAGTTATTAGTATAGCATTGCTTAGTAAATTGATGCCGCTTTCTCTTTGGCATGAAATCTAACTACGGTTCTCAATGAATTACAGATAAAACAGAGGGAGAGTTAAGTTTCAGGCCAAAAAAACTTTGTTCCCTGTTCATTTATAATTAGACAAAGCTGCAAAGGTAACTACTCAGCGTACTTTTTAATACTATATTTTTTTATATTTTTTTCGGTTTTTTTTCAATCCAATAATCATACTTTTTTTTTTAAAGTTGATTCGATTATATCAAAATCAACATAATCCTATATGCACAGTTAATAAGTCAATTGCTTCGAGTACCAGTGCAAAAACTTGGTTGACGACTAGTCAAACCACTTTTTAATTTTTTTTATATAGTTACTTTTTTTTTAGTCTAAGACTACAGCAACTCAGAAAATACCATTCTGAGTTTGATAATTGCGAGATACGTAATTTTTTTTGTTCTAACAAGTAAATTATAACTTCGTAAAATGAATTAGCATGAAGAGCGTCATTTTGTACAAGAGAAGTTTTTCAGCGGACGTTGGTGTTGCTGAGGCTAAAAATGGACCTCAAAGCAGGGGCCACCAGTTGACCGCCAAGCCCGAGAAAAAGATGGGGTAAAAGGAATTTTTTTTTCTTTTTTCTTTTTTTTTTGGGTTTTGATATGGAGATTCCTGCGGGATGTGCAACACTCGGTCGTAGCAGATTCCTCATCTCCTCAGGGTACCACTTTTGTTTTGTCTTTACAGTTTATGTACACCTACTTACAACAGCAGCCACTCGACAACTCAGAGTCACCACACAAGTTTTTACTTTTTTTCGTCTTCTTTTGTCGTTTTAAATCTTGTACAAAGTTCATTTGGCATCGGAATATGTTGTCAAACTGAGTTGGCCAGTCGCCGGTAACCTCTCCGAGTTGTTTTCCACGTTAAGCACTTTCACCACTGTCCACACAACAACCATTTTGTTTCTTCGTTTGAGCTCGAATCGCAAACACAGAGGGAGAGAGATGGATTTGGAATCTCAAAGTCTTTGTGGCTCCTAAAATTGGTCCATCAAAGCAATAAAATGTTCACGGATAACAAACAGAAACGGGTGTTGGAATTCATCCCGCACTTGAATTTTTTTTCACTAACATTCTTCTACTACCATTCATACAAGCCTGGTAGATTAGCATTTTTATAACACTTTCAGAAAATTTAAATATAGCTAATTAATACTTGATTTTTTTCGGTTTTTTTCTTTCCTAGAACACTTTAAAAATGGGATTTTTATATTAAGTAGACATGTAAGAATCAATATTGGAGGGTCATAAAATGACTGCAAATTATCACTCGACAATTTTAAAAAAATAAATGTCAATAAATAGTAATTGTAATTAAAAAAGTGTATATGTACAAAAAGAAATTACAATAACATGAGAAAAAAAATGAAAAAAAATTGAACTAAAGCTGCCTCTCCTCTCCCATTGACCATCACGTGCTTTAATATAAAAAAAGAAAGTAAAAAAAAATATATCTATTAACCCGAGTGACCCTATTTCCCCAAAGAAAATTAAAATAACATAAAAAAGAGGTCGGGTCACGATTGTTTTTATACCCTGTTTTAAGCTGTTATAAAAGTGATGACACCATGGCCAGAGAGAAGATGGAGCTCACTTTTACAGTCGAGTGAGTTAGAAATGTGCCAATGATTTCTCTGTTTCCCATGTAATAAACACGAGATTTTAAAATTTCGTCTTTAAGCAGGCACTCTGATATTTTAAATGAGAGGGAAAATCATTTATGGGGTGCCACGATGTGATTGATTAAAACAATTTCTCTTAAAAAATGAAACAATGAAAGAGGGAATAAACATGTCTTTAGCTGCTGGGAATATATTTCTTATAATCATATCAGAATCAGCAAAAATAGTTCTGTTTTACGTCCCAGTCTGCTCTAAAAAGACAAATTCTTTCATACAAGTTGTATAGATACCACCCAGTTATTAAAGAAGAAAAAAAATCTTGCAAATCTACAAATGGGCAGCATCCATTACTTACTATTATTATTAGTAGTATTAGTATTATTAATAATTTTTTTTTTTACATTTTAAACATTTTTTTTGTTATATAAATGATAATGTTTTTTTTGTATAAATATTTTAGTGTTCGGGAAATGTTACAAGTGATAGCAAAGGACTATCTTAAAACCCGAATGTAAGCCTCCACACACCGAGAGACAAGACCAAAATGAAAAAAATGAAAAAGATTCGAACCAAAGTAACCTGCGGCCTTGTAATAATAAATGATGGGTTTTCAAAATGACCCACATTGTTAGTTATAATTATTTTAAAAAGAAAAAACGATTTTATAACAGTCAGGATAAAAAAGAAGATTAAAAGGAGAATCAAGGACGTCTCACGTCGACAACAGAGGTCACACAACATCACGAGGTCCACAAACATCCAAGTTGCAATCGTTGTTTTCTACATGACGATACAAAACGTTGACAACACGTCAACTAAGACAACGAGGTTGAATATTTCTTCGCTGTGGAAAAAGTGAAGGGCATCAAAAATAAAACCATCAAAACCCGAGGCACGCGGTTGGCGTCATCTCGGTGTGCGAAGGCTTAGGCGCTACTCAGGTACGCCACTCTTAGGGATCGGGTGGGTCTACGTTTATATAATACAATATAATCTTATTATCAATAATAGAATGTATATGATCGTGAGCTAAGTTTCGCCTAAAAGATAACTGGAAATGGACTACAGCTTGGCTAAAGTAGCAACCTACGATAATATTGTTAATACTTGATGAGATAAACATTTTTGGTCGGAAGTCTCTTCAACCTCCACCGATTAGTTCGTTTAGAAGCAAATTCCACTTCAAGTCGATGCTCAGCTGATTATATTTGTGGGTTTGTTCGTCAATCGCGATTTCCATAAACCAAATTCTGAAAAATAACGAGAACAGTAATGACGGTGAGTGAATAATCAGTAATTTTGCACGTGAACATCAGCAGCATTGCAAGACATACATGATACGAAATAAATGGATTTGTGTATTTGTGACATAAGCTGATAACTATTTGTAAGGCTAACCAAAATATCAAGTTAACTGGCAAATGACTTTGGATAAGAATTTTCACATCCAAACTTGAATTTTGATTATACTTTTCAATTTGCACAATCGCCAAACGCTTAGAAATATATATACATAATAATAAGAGTGTCATCTGCGAAAAAGTCACTCCCTAGCAACAGATGTCAAGACAACAGCAAAAGGACAATAAACTGAAAAATACCCAACAGAAATCACCACGACGATAAAAAAGATAAATCTACAAATTCACGGCATCATTTACTATGCAAATATAATTTTTAAAAATAAATAAACAAAATGAAAATAAAATAAAATAAAAATTATTCACCATCGATATCGACAAAAATGTTTAAAAGTATATTAAAATTGAAATAACAGCACGACAATCAAAATGTAAAAAAAAAAATTTCAACATGGTCACTAATAGATCACAGCACAACATCATTGTGTTGCCATGACTTACTCAGGTGCCAATGATAATTTGCTTTCTATGACAACTCGAATCGGTGCGGGTTTTCTAGGCATTCTTGTTATCCATGGATACTGTGATAAGCATGGGAGAAAGGAATTAATAAGAATCATTTTGGTCATTCGCTGACGTCAAAGGCACGTTTCCAATGACAACACAGTGAATGAACGAATAAGCAAAGGAAAGGCAAAACACACAATCCATCCTTTCGTCCTACACGAATTCCTACCAAGTTATTTTCAGTTATAAACAATAATTAAACGATACATAAGCCAAACTGTAAAGCTCCGCCTTATTTACACTGTGCTTCCCTGCAATACTATTGTGTACTAAACATCGAAGGCTTTTCAAGCAATGTCAATTCTCCTTTATCCTAGAGTGAAAATGTTTACAAAAGAATGTTTGTCTTACACCGTACTGGTTAACAATATCTTTTGTTCCTTGAACATAATTTTTCAACACAAATAAGCAGTTAAAATCAAAGCAATTCACGCAGACGCGTTAGAAAAGAAAACATCATCAATTCAAACAGTAAAACGTCGGAACATCAAACGACAAATTTATGGAAAATAAAAAAAAAATCGGACAACTTAAAAGCAGTAAAACCAAATTTAATCTATATGCATTTAGAAGCTGTTGTCATGACAACTCTAATAGTGCACCGAGTTAAAAATGAAAGATGTCAGTTGAAAATAACATGTCATAATGAAATGAGATATTTTGTTTGTGACACATCACATTTAAGTAAAAGTAAAAATATGTTGTCATGCATTTTCGGAAAAAAGATTCGTTAATGTGTTAGTAGAAAGATTACCTGCCAGGGCTAGAGGAGGGTTGACGTTAGTAAGGTCGATTAGCGTCTTTAGGGCGTTTCAGTTGCACTTTGAGTCGCTTCATTCCAATTTGAAACCCATTCATCGCCTGAATGGCAGCTTGGGCACTAGCAGGGTTATCAAAACTGACAAAACCTGCAGAATAATATTATGGTCCCATTATAACAACAGTTTCTTAGCAATAAAAATATTTTTTTTTCAAAAAAAAAAATTAAGAACAAAATTTTCGATAAATAATTCTAAATTTTATTGTTCTAGTTGTAATTCCGTCGGTGTAACCTTTTTTTTTATTTTAAATTTCAATGAATGTACAATGTAAAAGGCCGAGTCATTCCATTCAAAGAAGTTACGAAGCAGCTGGAGAGAAGAAAGGAAGCTGCAATTGCAAAACTGGCCATTACCAAATGACAAAAACTTGTTTTTCATGCGGGGAATCCATCCGCGGCTGCCTTTAATGCTTGAGCAAACAAATAAATTACAAAATTTTTCAACCCCTCCTCAAGTTCGCAAAGCATGTGAAAAATGCATTGAAGAATGTAGGCAGAAAAAGTAAGTTAAAAAAAAATCATTTTCGGCATCAAAGAAATTTTGATCAAAAAAAGGGGGAAAAAAGAAAAAAATAATAATAATAAAAGGAAAACTGAACGCAATTATCAAGCTGAAAGAAAAAGGCAGAAGGAATGAAGGAACAGAGCCATCACCGGAGGTAAAAGAAAATTAAAATCCACTCACCAAAACATTTACTTTGATTGGTTGCCCTGTCAATAAAGACTTTCGAGCTGATGACGTTGCCAAATGGTAGGAACATCTGCATCAGCTCAGCATCACCAAACTCTTGAGGTAAATGATAAATAAATAAATTGCACCCTTCTGGACCTAAAAAAAATAATTAATTACTAAATTTTTCGAGGTAAAAATTGAAAAGAAGTTTGTAATTGGATTCTTGCTTGAGTCTTTGAACCGGATGCGTGTAATGAGTTTTTAGACTTAATCAGCAGCCTACTAATGCAGGTTGCTGGGTTTTTTTTAAAGCTTGGATTTTCGAAACGAAAATCAGATTTAAAATAGGTGAGGTTGCGCAAAACACTGCGCCAGTTAGAATATTAAAACTTTGAACTTCACATTCTGCCAATAGAGGCAGCGACAGTTCTTATGAAATTGCAAGTCCACAGTTACAGTATTTAACAAGAAGCAATTATTGCTTTCTTGAAATTTAAGTCACAAAAAAATCAGGTTTACCAAAATTTACAAATATTAAATTTATTATAAATCTATAATATAAATTACATTTGCTCGTTTAAAAACACTATACAAAATTTACAATAAAGTGTTTCTAAAGTCGTAAATGTAACGTACATTAATTTTTTTTCAACGAATTTAATTACGGTATCCGAGTTTTTTGGGTATTATAAATCAATTCTCAATTTGTCAGTTTTATTTCCGCATTTAATTTTACTAATTTACAGACGAACAAAATTGAGATAGTTTAAAATTAATTGTTAAACTTCTAGCTCATAATTCGAAAATGTTTAGAAAACGCACAATATTGTTAAAAATTCAATAATTTTGAGAAAGCGAGCGAAATTCATAATTCAAAATTCGATTTCTTCATCCTGACTTAACGTACTCGCAAAAATACATTTAAAATTCGAATTTGTTACCTTCCCGTTGCGTCTGGGGCATCATCGTCGCTTGCTGAGTGAGAGCCTGCGTAAATTGTCCGTAAGTAGCAGGATACGCAGCTAAAAGTGGAGGACCTTAAACAAAATTCAATTCAAATTGAACACCTACGAATTAAATAAACAAAATCAAATAAATACCAATGCCAGGATAAGGCTGGAGGCCTGGATAAGTCGCGGGTTGCAATGTGGCGTCTCCGTTGGGGATTCCCTGGGCTGTAACATCAACACAAAACAGAACTACAGAAATCAGACTTTCGAACATAATCCTGTTTGAATCCCAACAAACCCCAAAGCACAATAATAAAATTTAGTAACAAAGAAACATTAAGAAAATAAATAAAATAAAAATCTAAGTAAAAAATAAAATAAAAATAAAAAGCATACCACTGACGAACACCACAGCTTCTCATCAGGCAAAAGTGGATTTGTCAGTAAACAAATGCTCACAAGCAAACAGCTTGCAAACATAACCACTCATCAGGCTTACATAGCTATACTTCAAAGAAAATAATAAGAAAATAAACAAAATAATAAAAAATACACATCGACACAGGTACATTATAGGGCGAATTGCAAAGGGTGAAAGCAAACGGATCGAAAGGCAAAAAGGATGTGGAAATATGAAGAAACTAAAACCCGAAATGGACTTTTTTTTTTATGTCTATTCTTCACGAATGTTATCGTCAGGCAAATTAAGTATCTACGATGATACGGACTGATCGGATGAGGATTGGAGAATAATTTAGAATAGAGACGGAACGGATAGATGAAGGAATTAGCAAACGAATCTCAAGGGAACCGCATGCAATGGATTTCACTGAGTCGATGAGACAAGAGTAGATAAAATTGTAAAATATATTTTCTCATTTTCGAGTTTTGTACACGTTAAATTAAGTAAAGAGTGATATATTTTGGTGAATCCAGTGCGTGTGATTGTAAGATTTGACTCATAAGGCAAAAATAAGGCAATAAATAATATAAACAAAGTACTGGTACATGAAATGAAAAAATGAAATAAAATAGAAATTAAAAATGAACGTAAAGGTAAAGTGGAACTTACGTGGGTACTGGGGCATACCATTAGTGTAAACCTCGCCCGCCTG
Source organism: Stenotaenia linearis (assembly GCA_034700445.1). NCBI lineage: Eukaryota > Metazoa > Arthropoda > Chilopoda > Geophilomorpha > Geophilidae > Stenotaenia > Stenotaenia linearis. Next base: position 114,091 of record JAQIXT010000019.1, on the reverse strand, counting down.
CCCATTGGCCTGGGGCATGTTGAAATTCGGCATCGTAGGGGAAGGCATGTTTGGGATAGCACCATTAACAGGCTGAGTCCCCGCACCTGAGGGATAGAAAGGGCCGGCTGAGCAGGGCAGGCAGAGAGTGCCCAAGACACTTTGCCCACGAGTGCGTTGGTCAACAAGGAGAAGAAAAGCATTTGAAGTATGTGTATCTTCCGTACACGTTTGAGGTGGTGGCTTCAGCCCCGTCTGAAAGCTGGAATAACATCCATTGGGCTGAAAGGGTTCAGCGGCGCCCACCACTTCTCCAACTGACTCAATCGGGGTGCTTACGTGAAGACTTTCTATATCAAAGAAGTTGGAGAAACAACGACATTCTATCAAATATTTTGCATCTCTCTTTTCCTCGTCTGACCAAATCAAAAGTGATTTTTTTTTGTCTTGGCTTATTCCAAAAATAAAACATATCTAATCTATCTTTTCTTATCCCTTATTTTTGAAATAATTTTCCAAATTAGAAAACAGAAATAAAGAAAAACGAATAAAAGAAAATAATGTGAAGTGTAACCTGAAAACAAATGTATTTCTTTATAGTATAAAATGTTTGAATTAAAAATAAGAGGATGTGAACTGAAAATCAAATCAAATAATAAATCAATAAAAGTAACTTAATACTCTCACAATAAAAGGCCAATTGCACAGTGTCACTCATGCTTAAATTTGGAGAAGCCAATGGAAACGAGAAAAATAAAACGAAAATAAAACATGTTGAAGCCAAGCACTAAACTCGCTTCTAATAATCTCCGAATGTAAACAGAAAGTATAAAATTATAAATAAAAAAAAATTTAAATTAAAATTAAAATGAATAAATAATAAAGGATTCGAAAGCAACTTGGACAACGCTTTTTCCAGCTGACCAAAAAACGTTTGACTTTTTAACTTAACAAAGAACTTGCCCTACAAACAGAAGCTATGTTTGGTAGTAGAATTGTGATGATGAGGGTTAGGGATGGGCTCGCCCACTACAACATCACCACACGCCAGCTGAGGACACCAGTGCAACATGCAACACGACAACAATAACAACATTGACATGACACGGAATGAACGAAAGAAATATGGAACAAGTTTTGTAGTCATTTTTATAAAAATTTGACCGCAAAATTTATTAATTTTTGAAAGTCAATTTACAGCCACCAAAGTGTTAAAAAGCGTTTGCGTTTTGATTTCGGTTGAGGAAAAATTGTATAAAACATTCTGTCAAGTTGAAGGCTTTATTCGGAGTGGCAGATTCGTTTATTCTAATACTGATTGACAGCGCACGTATTTCAAGCTCCTGTCTTATTCCGCATCCACTAAAAAATGGATGACCTATTCGTGCAGAGCAGATGCCGATTTAATTTATTGAATATTGACAAAAAAAGCTTAAGTACGTTGGAGGAGATTAAAAATAACCACAAAAATGTTCGCTTAAAATCGATGCCGTGCAAAAACTAGTAAATAAAACAAAAAACGAGGTTGGAAACAAATAGAAAAAGCAATAAATTAATTGTGAGTTTGAATGATGGTAACAGCCACTAAAGAAAATAAATTTAAGAGAAAAAGAGAGTCAGATGTGTTGTTAAACCAAGGCTTTACTTACCTGAGGTCGGGGTGAGGGTGGGATTCGTCATGCCATTGGTTAACGTGTTCATGTGCGTCATTTGTGCTGCTGCCAGGGCTGCCATTGGGTTGATGTAACCACCTTGAGTTGCTGCCGCTGCCATCAGCGCTGCCTGTTGCTGCATGAACTAAGCCAAAGGATTGCACATCAACAAGAGTGAAGAGAGAAAAAATAGATATCCCCGAGCTCCGTTCCCACAAAATTATAGTTTGAACTTAATCGATTACATCTGGCACACCACACGATAACAATACTCATTCATTTCAACATCTCTAATCGATTCTCATTTGCAAAATTACATCCCGCAAGAGATTCCGCAAGAAACGAATAAAATCACCTGTGCGTATGCTCCATAAGCACCAAATTGATTGAGAACAAAAGGATTAAGGAGACCCATATTGCCGGCCATTTGTTGCATTCTCCGTATCTGTCTCTCTTTGTCCGTGTCGGCGAATTTTACTACGAGGCTCGATGATGCCCCCTGCAATACATAAAAGGACGAAATTAAACGTAGTTTTTCCACCTGCTATTTATAATACTGTCTAAAATTAGAAATAGTTGGGTAAAGAATGGATTGATTTGATAGTGAATTCTATTAATCTTTTTTTACTAATTGTTTCCAGCTATTGATTAATGACTTTTCGTATCTTAATGGGAAAAAATTGTTGTTGTTGTTTTGCCGTAATCAAAATCAGTATTTTGGCGAGAGAGAAAAAATCTCCTGCAATGCAGACTTTTCCTATAGTCAAATTATCTATTTTCAAATTTGATTTTTAAAGGCAGAAAATTCAGTACGGTAGATTTAAAATAAATTAAAAAAAAAAAAACTTTTACTTTAATTACAACATTAAAAGCAGTTTTTATTTTTCAATAAATAAAACTAAAAAAGTAGTTTAAAAAATATAAAAAAGGCAAAAAAAAAAAATTAATTTTGGAAAAAAATGATTGCCATTTATTAAAAATTCAGTTGATGATAATGGTGATTGTGACAGTAAGCACTTTCGAATGGAGTGCTTTACAAACACAATGGTCAATGGCATACTTAAATCACAAAGAATTCTTTGTGATTTAAGTTAACTGCCAAACAAATATAAAATAAATTTCTATAAGAAAAACAAATCGAATCGAATAAGCAATGACCAATTTCATCACCTCCAGAAAAATGCTCTTTGCGTTTAATGTGTTTGGATGGAAGCAATTAACGACTAAAGAAATTAGGTCTCGTTAATGCTTTTATCTATAAAAGAGAAAAAAGCAGAAACAAATCTGAAATAAAGTTGAACTCTCCAGCAAACCTCAAAAAGAAAAAAAAATTCCCAAAACCTCTTAAGATAGTCCAAACTTTGGCACTATAAACTTCCTAAATCTTAATCTTTTGCTAGAATATTGCATCAGTCATTTTTTCCTTTTGTTGCCAATTTTCAAAACGACCATCCAAAATGATGGAGTTGAAACTCGGTGTTAGAGCGAGCAGTTTTCGAATCAGCTTTTTGGGAATTAATCAATGGCAACGACGTGCTGCACAGTGATGAATTGAGGCTGCTAGCCACGAGATCGCCTCCTCCTATCCATCATGTGGCGAGTTTTCCATAAAAACACCAAATCGAAATCTTGGCGACTGTTCGAATTGGCTAGAAAACTTCAGGTCTTGCCAAACACATATTAAATCGAGGAAAAAACCCTTTTCTGTCTACTTTTCTCTTTTTTCCTTGAAAAAAAAGAAAAATCAAACTCACTGGCATAGTTTGGCTTCCGTGGAGATTGTTGATTGCAGCTTGAGCTTCAGCGTGTGTGCTGAACTTGACAAAAGCACATCCTAAATAGGAAATTATCAAAAAATTAATTTTACAACTTGACAAATTTAAAGTATTCACCTTTGCTTGCCCCGTCCGGGCCCCTAAGGATGGTGCATTCTTCTATGGTTCCGTAGGGAGCAAACAATTGACGAACATCTTCTTCTGTCTGCTGTTTACTGAGCATGCCCACGAATAACTTCCGGTCCTCTATAAAGATAAAGGTCAAAAAAATGATTTTTGGCCGAGATTGCAATATAATTTGATAAAGTAAACAAGCAAACAAGCAATCTACAGAGCAAACGCTCGATGCCAGTATTTGCCTGTCACATCGAGTCGATAAAATCATCTCTCACCAACTTCTTTTAACAAATTAATTAATTTATTGGTGCGAGCAGTTTGTATCATAGGTGACGACAGTTTGTATGATCATTCGCACAACGCTCCGCTAATAATCAGATTAGATGCGTTTAATATCTGATATTGTGCCAGCAAACTTCACTTAATTAATTACATTCCCGCTTTACAATACGCTAACTGACCAATTCTACCATGTCATTTTAAAATCACCGTAGTAAATCATTCCCAACTCGCTTAAACAAATTAGTTTTGTTCGAGAGTTCGACTATTTTCAGACCTAACCTACTTACGCCACACACAAAAGTAAAGCAGAAACATTTGTAACAATGAAACCAATTAGAAATAAGGAAACCAAAACAGTTAAATCCATGCGAGCGAACAGATGAGACCCGGACGTTCCAATTATTAATGCAATGCCCCACGCCTTCAAGAGCAGAGCACAAGCTGCCGTTGCACGCGATCTTTAACCTTGCTCTACCAAAGACACGAGCAACTGTTTAGCGATACGCGCTCCACTTCTGTATTTCTGTATAAATGACGAGGTAGAGAGCCCCTTTTGGTTTTGGTAAAGGTTTAACCTCGCTTCCGTCCACCTGCACCGAAAGGAGCACCTGCGACGCTTCCTTCATCTCCATTTAATATTCCCGTAGATCGAAGACCATTTCCGGACCAGTGCTCCGCCCCGATAACATTCATAGTTGACGTCCACTACCGGCTGCTTCACTTCTTTGGACGAGCAATTAGACACACCACATGTTCATTTCACCACAACAAACGCGAGCAGCCAGTGCCGCGCCGGATGCAGAGCACACTTATTGAGCAGTGTAACAAACAGGAGCGCTGTAACACCGCCATTTCTTGTTTGTCTTATCGAGAGCGTAATTAAAAAATTCCACGGAACCACTCAGCCAAAACAACGTGCACTTGTTGTATTAATCAAGTACAAAATGGGTCAAACGCATTACTCATCACGCAGTTGGATGGCAACTTGTCAAAACTGTCAACTGCGCTGAAATATTTGAAGCGACGTAACCACGAGTTTATTTTTCTCTTAAAATAGAAATCAAATAACGTGATATGGACGATTCAATAACTTTGAACAAATATTGAAAAAGTTGCGCAACTAAAAATGTATCTGTCACCTTTCATCACCTTCAACGACTCCGACGGTTTGGCCTGTCATAGTAATTGGTAGAAAAGTTGTTTTCACAAAAATACTTAACGTCAACAAAGAACTTACTTTACCTTTTCAGAGTCTATTATCGTCTTGATTAATTAAAATAATATGCGTTTGACAGTGAAAAACAGGATCTTTATTTTCGCAAAGTATTACAAATTATTTTTTTTAAATAAATGAAAAAATTTGAGCCCTGCATCAAATGAATTTTAATCCTAATGACAAATTTAAATTAACAAACAAGAGTTTTTTGTTCTCGAATACAACTGGAAAATGAAGGCGCTAAGCCTGTCAAAAGCAGAGGCGAATGGGAAATGAGAGTCAGTGGCAAAGAAAATTGTAATCACAAGAAAGGCAATGCAAGAAAGAAGAGTTAAGACGAAGTGACAGGTTTACTTAAACGAAAAATAATTCGCAATGACGTACAACAACGCCCCCGCCATTAATTCTTTAGAAAAAATTTCAGTTGCACATTGAAAAGTTGAAGCAACAAATTGCAACTAGCCAATGACTAGAGCCGAGTAATTAATTAATCACATTTTCTAATCGAATTCAGCCCTTTCGATCTCCCAGCGGAGAAATATTTGATCGCATCGATCGCATCTTGCTGTCATGACAGTTCATTTGCAAGTCGAGAGCGAATTTTTCTTCGTCATCATGCGGCAACCTTTTCATTTGTGGCTTCTCCCATTTTTCACTAGCAACAAAATAATTGGACAGCGATGGGCTCGAGAATTAATTACAAAGTAATTCTGCGACATCAAATTCGGTGCGCTTTGCGTGTCCCAAGGTGACAACTACAACCCTTGCTAATGGCTCAACAGTGCGCGTTCAATTTCATGTTAAACGTGCTCATTAACATTGCGTCGAGAGTCCAATTTGCATAAGATGAGGCAGCCACGACTACGACTTAAGACAAATCCACATTCATAATTACTAAAACTCATTCGCGTAGGCTTTTTCGCAACTCGTGTTTAGCAGCCAAGTTTCACTCGAGGCGGAGCTTTTCACCCTCCGCTTTATTCACTCGCAAATGATGGATGGCTGCCTCCTTCTGCTCTCATTAATCAAATACTGGCGTACAAATGAATATAAATTGTTAGTTGCACGGCCTTATCAGATGACTAGGTCGACTCCACTCAAAACTTTTCTCCCCTCCATAAATTCGAATCAATATTCTCACAAAAAAACTCATTTCCTCTTCTTTTTCGACCCAGCAGACCTATACTTAAACACAATTTCACTTTTTTTGCATCAATTTTTTTCTTTAAATTCAAGAATAGAAAACGCTAAATAAAATAAATTTTATCTAGTTAACCACCACACCCGATATCGATTTTCCTGCTCATCTTTAAATCAATTACCGTCACCATATAAAAGTCCCACAATTGTGTTCACAAATTTGGACCTTTTTTTCATACTTTTTCCTCCACAGACGTTGTTTGAGCTGATTGTGCGGCAAGGAAATCTTCTTGTCTCTATAATTGAGGCTTAAGGGCAGATTTTCCTTGTTAGTGCGTCTGTCAAGGCGTTAATCTACTAAATACAAGCTGTCCGCGGCTTTGCCAGCACGAATTAACCCACTCTCATCAATGGCTTTTTTACCCTCCGAAAATCTTTCTTAAATCCATCTCGGTCCAGATTCCACACCGAGGCCCACTCCCACACACTTCTCCTAAAAATCTTACCACTTACAATACTTTTTTCTCACACGAACACTAATACTTTGAGCAAACTGTATCATGAGTGAGAAAATCGATTCTGCCCAAAATAATGCTCAACAATTTTGATCACAAGAAAAAACCACAAACGAGACGTATTATAAGTGAAGAAAAAATTGGGCATTTTCAATCCAATTGACGAAATTTGTCACAGATTACAAGCTAAAATCAAAAATCTCCCTTTGTTACTCGTCTAAAGATCGATCTCGATTGTGAAACACGTGAATTATAATTCTTTTTATTATATCCAAAAGAAAAACACATCAATACCGTTTTGAAAATTTTGTGTAAAAGGAAAACGTGAATGTGGACGATTTTAGCACTGTTTATCTAGCATAAACTGGGGCGTGATGTCCCCACGCCTCCTAAACCATTTGGTAATCTGTTATTGGACTCGCGCCTCACGTATTCAGCTCACCGAGCAAACAAAGAACGAGAAACGGAAAAAAATGTTTGCACACACGAGAAATTTCCCCCCATTTCGGCTCCGGAAAAGTAATCGCTCGAGTTAATGTGTCCACCGATTAAATCTACAAATTCAGCTCACACGCCAAGACAAAAGGGAAAAAATCGGAAGTGGCGGCTTTAAGAGAAAATACCGGTCAGTGCACTGTCATGCCACAGGTAGTCCGGCCAAAGAAAGTCTCAATCGTGTAGGTTGGGGCACCCTGGGGATTGCGAGCTGGCTATTAGCCTACCGTTGATGAAGGAAATAATCCGCTCCTTTCTTTACGGCGTTACTAATGGCGCACGTGGCCGAGACTACTCATCACTCCCCCGCGAAGATCAAGATTGATGGCTTGTCTAGGCCTTAACGAGGCCCATGGTGATGGAACATTGCATGCGTTCGTTGGCACCTTTCATTTGACCAATAGGTACTATCAAGGAATAAAAATCACAGGTGGTCAAGGATTGAGATCAGGTGATGAATACAAGTTCCAAAGTCTGGACACGTAATAAAAGACGTCATTACAAAGATCGTTAAGTGGTACCTACCATTGCCAAATAGTATTCAAGCCGATTGATTGTAATGGAGTTCCACAAACCAAACTACTGCCAACAGAGAAGTAATTTGGAACCTTTAATAAGAATCCGATTTTGTGGGGGAAAAAATTGAAAAATATGAGGAAAAGTTTGAATTAGGTATGAAAACTTTGCACTTTGGTCTATTAAAGCCAAGACGGACTGTTTGCGATAATACCTGCGTCGGCGTCCATCAATTAAGTGCCGTAAATTTGGCGATGAGAACGCAGCGCCCATTAATCTCGGGCTAACGGGACCCATTTTATTTTATGAGTGCATTTTTTCAACATTCAATGCCTAATAGAAATTCATAAATCAAGGAGTGTTCCGGCTGATGACAAATCGTGAACCTTACTCGTAAATTATTCCCTACTGTCATACCAGCTATAAAACTCCATTATTAACGTATAGATATAACTAAAAATAATTATGACTTAATAACCCGACACGTCACAACAAACAGAAAAATAAAACTCAGCGGGGGGGTCTGACTTGCATAACGCCCACATAATCCACACACGTTTAAAAAATCGATAAAAGTAGTTGTATTTGAACAAAGATATAAATAATTGGATTAAAACTCATGTAAGCAGCAAACTTGACAATAATTAATCAGCTCACGTGACTAATTAATCCTTCCTCATTAATTTATACTTTTTTAAATAAACCATTCAATTGCTCGTGCATTAACCGTTATTATCAACATAATTATTATAATAAACAACACGATAGTTAGTATTATCTTGTGTATAATGACTGTGGATTTATGTAATATTGGGCAGGAAAGAGAAAATGAGTTAATCATCATCACGCATGCGTTATGACGATAAGAACAAATAAGCCCTTCATCAGTCAATTCGTCAAGTGCATGAGTGGACTAAGGATCAAAGCTGACGCACGAGTGATTGAAAAGCGGATATCGATGATCAGAGGAGCGGCCTCCTGTTTGCTGGTGGGGATGGAGAGAGAAAGGGAGGGATCTCGTGCACATTCTAATTTGTCATCTTCACTCATTACGGCCCAGGGGGATTCCATCCAAATAACCCACTATCGATTCCCTCCATCTATTGGGAATGATCCAAGCTAATATCAAAGCTGGGGTAGACGAAAGTTCGACACAATTACAGGTTGGGGAAAAAATTAACGTTTACCCTCCTACGTGTATACTTTGGTGAACTTTTTTTAAATGAATTCCAAAATAAGAGGAGAAACTTAGCTCTTCGCCGTTTCCTTTGCCCATTTTGTATGCATCTTGCTCACGAGTCGATTAAGTGCAAAGCAAACGACGGTCTTTCTATGAATATGCACGGTCGGCAATTAAACGAGGGGAAGCCATCTGATGCATATGCTCGATGATAGTGAATTAAAATGTTAACAATATGCACCGTGACTATTCTTATAAGAAACGAATGCTAAAAAATTCAAACAGTGCAATTCAGACGTTAAAAAAGAAAGAAAGCGGAATGAATTTTTCTTGATTTCCTCGTGATAAGAAGTGATGGTTTCAGAAGCGATTTTGAGGTCCGAACTGGCGACAACCCGCCCACTCAACTATTGCTATAAACTTGACGACTTGGCACAGACATTTGCTAATGAAATCACATAACGGAGCACTCGCTGGATTAAACCTTCTTCCCACAGGAATACTGAGTCGCAGTTTAATTCCAAAACGACTCCTTCCTCTTAAGAACTCCAAAACCTGATACACTTCATATTAAACCTGAAAATTATGCCGCAATTTTTTTTTCCAAAACGGCTAATACAATATTAGATTTGTAATGATTACTTGTCAAAACAACAAAGTAGATTATTCGAAAATCGATTTATTGAATATTCAAATCGATGAATATTTGTTTCAAGCAATAATTTGATTAAATTGATCAAATTAAAGTCGACAATTCAATTTTCAAAGAAAAATAGTTTTCACGTTGCTGTTAACGGAAACTATTTTAAGTAGGAAACGCGTGAAAGTCGAGAAAGTATAATTTACTCGACGACACGGTGGAGATTTTTTTATATTTTATTTTTATTTTTATTTATTTTTTTTTTAAAAAGGGGAGGATTATCACAACAGGTTTAATGACGCGCACTAGGCAACAGAAAAACTTCTTGTTTTGCACCATATAAATCTTTTGGAAAAATCTGTGATAAGAAAAAAAATTCGCATTCTCCCAAGCTGAATTATGGTTTCCGAGTTGAGGCATGACAACGACACGTTCTATTTTTAAGTGCTAGACGACGACCTTTTCCGGTAATTACAAAACAAGCAAATCCTAATTAAAATCTCATTTCGTTTGAAAACAAAAGTTTTTATTAATTAAAAAACGGAATACTTTGCAAAATACTCTCGATAAGTTCTTTTTTAATACGAAAACGAAGGAGAGGGAGAAGTGAAAAACAACTTTGATACCGAGTAGCACATCTAATTACAGATCGGATGAATTCCTTCCAATCATAGTCGACCTGCGTCCTCGGGGAACGGTGCAGAGAATCGTGCGTTAAGACTCTTTCAGTATACGTGATGGTGAGTCGGAAGAAGAAAGAGGAAAGGAGCTGAAGAGGATTGGAGATCCCAAAGGAAGCGCGGCCAATGCACCTGATAAGCGAAGGCACAGTTGCTGCCTACTTTCTCATCAGGTCAGCAATTTATTCACTCCATCAACGATCGAAACCGAATCTTCTAACACGAAGAGAGTAAACTTACTCTTTAAAAAATAATTATTTTTTATTGATAAATTGTTGAATTTTACTTCCCCAAAGTCAAACTTTTTCTCCATACCGCAGAAAGCTATCTAATATTTAAGAACGTGTACCAATGAGCACCATCATTTTGATCCATAAAACCGATCGCATGCACAGAGCAAAACGGCTGTAATTCGATGCGTCAGTCGCCCGTGTGCCCATTATTGGTTTCCATCACACCTTCGAATCACGAAGGCACAAGAGTGAATCTGCGTGCGCCTATTTCATTTCCATGGAAACGACAACCGGAGATTTGGCCACTGAGCGTCGTCATGGCAACGTTTCTACCACGTGGATATTGCTCGCTTTGCTCCGGCAATTTTTTTTCTTCCCTCGGCCACAAATTCAGAGCGCAGTCACGAGGACATTGTGCGAGACGCCAGTGGTGCAAGTGAAAAGAGGGCATAAGGGCAATCACAGAGCAGCAAAAATATATCGGAAGGGTGCGTTGAGAAAAAACGGGGAACAACTTCTTTTGCCTACATCTACCACTGATTCATAACAACCAACGGCTCCGAACAACTGTCATAACAAGTCGGGAAATTTATTTGCGCGAAATTGAAATCACGCGCTTGGTAATAAAGATGGTAATAAAAACGAACAAATCCTGCCAAACAAACCGCTCAACTTGCATTTTTTTCTCTCAAACAACAAGTTACAACCCGCATGAGTGATACTAATCTGTAGTGTATTAGGATTAACAAGTTAAAGTCCGAGATTTTAGCCCTTATCTTGCATTGGGGGAGGGAAAAAAACCTCCAATTACAAACAAACAAGAAGTGAAAAAATCCATTTGCGCTCCAAATTAGAAAAAAAGAAAAGAAAAGAAAAGAAACAGCGGCTCTGATTCAATAAAACTGCTCGTCACATCCTAATTGCGAGTGGTGGGGGTAGGGAGAGTCCACCAATCTAAGCATTCTTTGCAAGACTCAATTAAGTGCAAAATGCATCAGTTACGTCATAGCCGGATGAAGAAAGCAACAGAAACTGAATCGATCGCTGATAGAATGATGAGTTCGTCTGCACTGAACCGTGCACAATGCTGAATAGGGGGATGGGGTTAGGCGCCTGGTCGCTGAAAACGCCAGTCCAACTCTATTTCTGCCTTCATACATCAAGTTCGTCATTGGGGCAGCGACTCTAAAATGACACGACCGAGGTTGGATCGAGGGTTGCTCGGGGGCTCTACGGGTTATACAGAGTTGTGTGGTATCCCCGGTCTAAAGGTCATTCCGGACATCCAATCACATCACAGATTGAATTTAAAGCGTTCTGTCATCAGAGATGAAAGGTGGAATCTTCCCAAAGACAAATTCGATGGCCAAACAATCCATTCAGCAGTTGAGTAGGAAAGAACGAGACAAGTGTAGTTTCCCGTCGATTTACTTGAACAGAATTAAATGCACATTAATAAACCAAGAGCTCCAGATTGAAGAAACGAGACCCTCATCGAGTAAATAAAAAAATCATAACATTTCATTTTTTGCCCGTCACGAGGTATTACTCGAAAACACAATTGCCATCGTAAAAGGTTTTCCACTCCATCTCTTAAAATAGCGAATAAATAATTTAAAACCGCATTTTTTTCCATTTCAGCTCCACTCTCGGCTTATCTCCGAGTATCAATTCCCCTATCTCGCTCTCCCATCGACGATTTGTCATCGTTTCTCCACCCACGGCCACACTCGACGTTTCTTTTCCACTTTTCCACGAATAATTAGTTTTAGTTAACGAAACACCGCGCAAATATTATTATATTTAGAATGCTGACAGAAGATTACCGGCGCAACGAATCCGAATCTAGATGCAGAACGCGCGTTGGCCGCCATTCCCATTTGCTGCTTCGCGGTGGCAAGACCACAACGCACGAGAGGCATGGCATACAAATGGTGGCACTTGTCAGTGAATCACTATTAAAAGCATCGGGGAATGATAGAAGGCTTCATCAAAACGTCGGGATTGTATATTTATTCGGGATGGGAGCGGGCCACCAATCCATTGAGTGAACGTATGATGCAATCTCACATGCAAATGGCACCAACGCGAGCTCGCAATATCATGCCGAGCCAGTTTTTTTTGTTCCACACCTGATGGAGTTGCCAATTGTGGCAGTTGACGCACAAAGGAAGACGGGGAAGCGGAGCGAAAGAGGAGAAGGGGAGAGAGAAAAAAAGAGACATATATATAAACTTCTAAGCAAGAAAAAGCACGCCAAAGATATGAGCGCTCTTGCCCAACAGATAGCCCATTGAGCCCGGGTGGTCCATAAAACGCCCCCCTGAAAGGTGTCTTGAACGCTCTCTATGAAATATTTGTCCGATAAAAACCAACTGGCCCACTGCTAAAGAGACATCACAGAGAGAAAAAGATTTTCGCACACATCACACTAAGAGAGAAGGGAAATAAAAAAGAGGTGGGGTGAAAAAAAATTGATTGAAGGAAGGGAGGAGATCGAGTGGGGGTTTTTAGGTGGAATAAGTTAAAAAGAATGGCGTTCGAGGAGGGGGAGAAAAGAAAAACTTTCCCCTTGTCACAATTTTGCATGCAATACATCATATAGAAGTTGCGCACGCACAAAAAATGTATTATTATTTGATTAAAAAAATTGGCTTGCACTTAGGCTATTCACTCAAAGACATTTCTAATAAAAAATTCCATTAGTAACGGCGTCTTTGCAAGATTTTCAATCAACCGGCAAGAAAATGCAATTAATCTTTATAATTCAATGAATATAAATTGTTTTATAAAAACATAATTTTTTTCTTCTTCGTTTTTAACTTTAAAAAAAAATTATAATAACAAGAGGAACGAGCAAGAAAAAGAAAACAATTTCGTTCGTTTATCAATTTGCAGTCGCAATTTCTAACTTCCTGAAGCCAACTTGCAAGTACAGGAGTAAAATGTCTTATCTTTGATGCCCGCTTCCTTTTTATCCACTTTGTTTCCAATTGGAAACCATGGTGTCCACACATCACATCTCCGGCCAAACGATTTTAACGTCATTCACGTGCTGTTTCCTGCCAAAAAGGAAGAGCCGCCGGAGCTACAAATGCACTACTGTCATGCGCACGAGATAACTCCAGGTAAAAGACAAATTCCTCTTTACAACTCATTTTTTACCTCCAACATTTAAATGTAAGTGCAGTTAAACATTTAAAGGTCAATTAAGTAAACTCAACTAACTGAATTTCTTAAGTCACGAAAATTAGTCCAACCGAAGTTAACTGTCGAGACTAATTCTGAAGAGTGCCATCTGTGGTTGAATTGAACTGTTCCAACCAAGGCATCTCATTGTGTTGCTTCTCTTTTCAATATCTTCCTTTGCCTGTTCCATTCCATTCAATTGGTGAGTGAAAACGCCTTTAATTTTCCTCAAACTCTTCTCATTCCCATTCCCTCTCCTTTATTCTTCACGCTTTCAAGATGGCGCCAATTTTCTGATTAGTTTCTTTTTCTCCCCTCTATTCCTCGCTGCATTTACAATTTTGATGCAGCTCTGAAATTTGCACATTTATTGTCCATCGAGGCAAATTCGAGTAACCCTTACTCAAGATCAATTCCGACATAAATTGCTAAAACCCGTGCAATTTTTCACTGGATTCTCTTTCGTCACTATTTCGCTGAAAGAAAAATCCATAAAGAAGCAGCTGCATCCCAACAGAACGATAATTAGAGCAATAAGAAAGAAAGAAAAGAAAAAAAAACTGACCAAAGAATCATTGGCTATTCAGCCTCAAACAGCAACAACAACAATTAGCACAACTGCGTCCGTATAAAAAGCCTCTACCACTTGTATTTATTTATTCATGCCACGTTTGCAGCAATGAAAAGCTGATTGATATATAAAAATATAAAAATGAGCGCTTTTAAACGTCTTTGGCACGTGATGAACTATTGGATAACACTTTCAAACTACTTCGTACACTGTTAGAATGGGAGACTCTTTGCTGTTTTTCTGGGAGAAGCAGAAGCACGCAGACATGATCGCCTATAAACCCTTTATGGATGCCAGTTCCTTTTTCTAAGTGGTTTGCTTCGGCAGAATTAACAAGTAACAGCAGTAATATCTGCTTTTTATTCCACTCAACAAAAAAAAACTCCATGTGATATCAACCAATAGCCCAAAAAAAAAAAAAAAAAAAAAAAAAAAAAAAAAAAAAAAAACTTTTCTGTATCTGCAATCTATAAAGCAATTCAATATGGCAGTTCAACCAACACCTAACAATCAATGTTAGTTTTTAAGTGCAGATGTGTTGAGCCATCAAATTGTCTGCTCCAAGTTCGCTAACGAACCCACTCCTGCTGCCAATTACATTTGCAATAAGTTTACACTGCACAATTAACAAACCAGCCAAGTTTTTATTTGTCTCCTAATTTTTGCCCATCGAAGTCTTAGTTTTATGCGAGAAATACATCAAACTTGGTTCTCGACAAGAAATCTTGCGCATCATTTCGATCCAGCAACTGCAATGAAACGTACAGTGATAAATTCCGCCGACTCGTGCCTTACATAATCTTCTTCTATAATCAAAAGAACATTCTTTCCCTTCTCCCTCTTCATCTTGCCACACAGTTAACGCTAGTTCTGCCTTCTGCTCTCATAAATCAAGTGACAAAAGATGCCCACGACAGTGCCATACTAGTGAAGTGGCATTTATTCAACTTGATGCCAACTTTTTCTGAAAATACAAGCAAAAAATTCAACAAAAAAAATGGCAAAAGAGCAAGAGCAAAGTTTGCAGGCGCGATGTCAGTGCATCAACACTTGTCATCCATTGTATACGATTCCAACAAAAGTTCCCGAATAAAGCGAACTCCAAGGTCTCAATAAACATGAAAATATTGAAAATTAAGGTTTGTCTTCAAGCAGAAGTATGTAAAGAAAAGAACTCTCTCGAGATGGGAAAAGAGATGAAGCTTATAGTGTATAGTTCTTACTTTCCTCTGGGTTTTGGTTGCAGTAGTAAAGATTTATTACGGGACCGACCAAGACGTTTCTTTTGTTTGGCTCGAGGGAAGAAGGTGGATTTTAGCGACGAAAGTCGATTCGGGCCTCACATTTATAACAGGCGCACAAACAAAGCCGAAAAACACGAGGACGTGCTCCTCTTGTTCTTTCAAATATCAACTTGCAAATTGGCAACCCCTCGTTTCGCACTCACTCCCCCTTCACTTCCTCTCTTTTGCCCTTTCGCACGCGAGCGAATTCGGATCTAATAAATTTGGACGCATCTCGGGTACTTTTCTCCGCATTTGCAATATTCAACCGTTTGGCTCGAGTCTCTCTCTCGGTTTAACTTTTCTTCTTTCTACTTCTTCGTCGAGATACGAGCCATCGACCACATTTGCTCACACGCCAAACAGATTTCCGGAACAATTTGTTTAACAATTTTGCTCACAATGACAAATGGAGTGTTCGTCTCCTTGCAACGAATATTTGATAGACCACTAAACATTCTTTTTTCAAATGGAAACGAATTTACAGAAAGAATAACGGCTGAGGGGAACAATCAACCAGATAAAACAGAGAAGAACAATGAGAAAAAAGAGAGC
Organism: Stenotaenia linearis; assembly: GCA_034700445.1. Classification (NCBI taxonomy): domain Eukaryota; kingdom Metazoa; phylum Arthropoda; class Chilopoda; order Geophilomorpha; family Geophilidae; genus Stenotaenia; species Stenotaenia linearis. The sequence goes on along the minus strand of JAQIXT010000019.1, from coordinate 98,073 downwards.
TAAAACGAGGAAGGAGGGAATAGGAAGAGCAAAAAGACGGTTCAATAACAACGAGGAAAATTCCAGACCAACAAAAACAATGAAAAAAATCGACAACTTTGATGGAATTTCATCACAATAAACACTGGTTTACGATGACGGCTCAAAAAAGTCAGGCTATCAGCACCTATTCTGAGTTGGATAAAATAAATAAAGAAAAAAAATGGCCGTAAATGTCATTCAACAATTGGACACCTTTAAAACGGTGGGAAACTGAAGCCCAGTGCGATCAATCAACTATCTATTTATTGCACCTTAATTATGCGCAAAATTAATGCCGTCTCCAGAGTCTACTAGACATCATTTGGTCCTGTCATTATGAGGCCCGTGGCATGATTTAAGGCCCTTACTTGAAGCAAGTAATCCAAATCAAAATCTCGAAATTTATGGCAGGATCTGCCAACTGGAAAAGTCCAATAAATCTGAAGTCGGTTCGTCATTATGAACTCCGCACGATTGGCCCCAGGGACGAATCAATGACCAATCAACACTAACTTTTCCATTTTTTCAAAAGAATGTTTGCACGAAAAAGATTTTTAAGTGTCCCACTGCTAAGGAAAATTGACGCGCATCAGTTCACGTCTTTATCAGTAGACTAACTTCCACCGAAGAAAATTTCTTTTAAAAAAAATTAATTTTCATATAAATTAGCTTTAAGCAATCTCAAATTTTCGTAATCAATTTTACAGGAAAAACTGAACTACTTCATCACAGGTAATTAGGTTTGATTATAGCAAATAAATCACGTTGTCAACTTTTAATCAATATCATCCAAAAAGTAATAAAATAAAACAAATTATATTTTTTTGATTACAAAATATTTCCTTGGCAATCCAGGAGCAAGAAAAAAGATATGAAAGTCCAAAGCTGCGAGTAAAATCCGCGCAACTGCAAACCCCACCATCAACTTATATACTCCCAGTGGTCATCCCAAAGGGCAAGCGCCGAGGCGGGCACACACACCAATAAATTACACTCTTCCAAGTGAGAAGCCGTGCGAGGGGGAGCCACAAGCGAGTCAGGAACCCGTGTTTCCATCATGGCAACCGACTCTATCGCTGTTTGTTTTCGTGATGAATGGGAGAGGCGTCTTATAATGAAACGATCATGCTTGGCAAAGAATAATGACTATTAAAGTACACGAGCGGAAAATGTTGCTTCACGTAATAGCATCATTTGAATATACATGTTAATTTTCATTTTCATTTTAATTTTCTTGCTTCAAATTTCTTTTTTTCTTAAGTGATAGTTTCCCTCTCATTCCTCCAGCAGCTGCTCTGCTGGGTTTTCGCTTCTCACCTCTCGTTGCTTACTCGCAATGTAGTGGGCAAATATTTGCACTCCGAACAAGATCGGCTACACCGAGCCCATGTCTTGGAAAATAAATCGTCACAGTAGGGCTAAATCCAATGAGATAATACGCTTTCAACCTCATCCATTGCAATAAACTGAGGCACGTATAAAAGGAAAATGAGAAAAAGGATTTAAAAAATAGGCCTATAATGCTACTTCCTAACCGCCAACGGGAAGCAAAAGTGTAATATATCTTTTGACGTGTATTACATTTCCTGTATAGAAAATTTATAAAGAACCGAATGGGGAAAAAATTCAGAGAATTAGGTATTCAGAAGGAAGACAAAGTGGTTTGTCAACGCATGTCGTAAAGTCCACTGGAGTTTACGCAAGATGTGTAATTTCGAATTCTGATGGTGACCGGCAATTTGGCGAATTTTGTATAAAATTGAGTCGTATTCAACTATTTCGAGCTAACACTCGATAAACAAGACAGACAACAGAAGAATAAGGTAAATAAAAAAAATATAAATTTAATAGAAGTTTCTATGAAATTCAAAACCTCCACAAAGAAAAAAATTCATCGAGAAACATAAAACTAAAGAGAAAATCAAATGTAAATAAGTCTAACTTGAAAAGATGAATTAAAAAAAAACAAACCGTCAATTTCAGAAAAAACGAAAAAACTAAAAAAAGATTTTCTATTTTAAAATCAAGAAAAAAAATTTAAAAAAAAAAATAAATGAATCGATTTCCTGAGAGAGTAAATTGAAGTCCGTAATCTCTTGCTTAATGTTCCAGATCATTTTTCACGTTTCAAACGAGAAATAGTTAATTATAAAATAACCTCTCCCACATGCATTAAACGACCCGACTGACATTCCTTGGCCGCTATCCATCACCCACGACCATAATGGCCAACGAGGGACCGGGCCAATACTCAGCCCACATTTCCCCGGATCAAGCAAAGAGAGCAAGAAAGTGGCGCGAACTTCCTCTGTCGTCCATTTGTCAAGAATGCAATTAATCTGTCAGTAGCGACTGACACCTGATGAGTATATACTTCTTCCAATGCATTTCCACCTCCAGCATCTTAGCCACTTCCTTAAAAAGATTTTTTTTATAAATCGGTGTCACCATTAAACTTTTCTTTTCTTCTCACGCCCAAAGAAAGAAAAAAAAATTTAAGTGCTTTTTCTTTTTCTCTCCTCGAACCATTCCTCTGATTCCCACGTCTTTAAAACTCCATTTTCCCTTCTGCTAACCTATATCTAAATAAATCCTAAACATTGAAGGTTAATTCATCTCTATTCGAGTCAAATGTGCCCGTTTTTATTCACGGCATAAATGGCCACCTGGATTGCAAGTGGTTTATATAAAACAGAATAGAGGAATAGATGTCCATAAAGACGACGTGTTGCGATTTCAAACTGAATTCGGATTCCACGAGCCTTTACATGTCATAAAGCTCAATGCGAAAACTAACGACAAGTAAAATCATAAAAAAAAAGAAAATAAGAATAAGGGCGATAAGATGGCATTGTACCGAGCAAACCTCATCATGAGCGATGCAGACACGGAGCTTCGTATGCTGTTACAACTTCATCTCGACCGTTGAATACAAATACCACTCGAACCTAGGCTCCCCAAAAGCCCAATCAGGTGAAAAGGGGCACGTGTGGCTGATGAATCATCGTACCGTTACCATATCAAACGCCATTTACCATAAGCAGTTTGTATTAAAGCCGTAGTCAAAGATCAACTACGAGGGCATAATCTCGATGGCTCAAACTATTTCCTACGCGATTAGAGGATCAAATACATAGAGCTTAATGACGACCATAAATATTCAAATGACGGGTTATCTGTTCATGGGCACTGTCATTTCCAAAACCAACTTATCACTGCCGCTGGGCAACTTGCACACTTCTCTAGGACCGAGCAGCGGCAACGATAATGCTACTTTTACATGAATTGAATTGATTTCACGCATATTCCTTTTCGAATTCATAGTGAATATTGTTAGTTTTTACGGAAATTCTACAAAAATTATTTCCAATAAAACACCATACGTTGTACAAAATTAAAATGTTTACGCGTAAAATTCAATTTTAACCAAATTAATAATAAAAATTTTAATTTATCAATTTTAAATGGTAAATTCTATTTTCAATTAAGTTAATTAGTAATAAAGTACAGTAGTACATTACCTGCTCTGTTCTCGCTGTCTGCCGGTTTCACTTGAATTGGACGGTTCATCTGTAAAAATCAAAGCAAACATAAAATTTTCTGTTCCAAATTTTCTGTTTTTACGTTAAAACTCTCTGCAAAGCATCACCTTCATACAACTCAATTACACTTCACTTCAAATACACCCTCACTGTCTCTTAAAAACTAAAATTTGTTTTTATTTTTTAAAAAAAAATTCATTTTACATCGTAGTCATCCCTCCTTAACTCTATCTCAAAGGAGCTTTCAAGTATGTCGTGCGTTGTTACCGCATACTTGTTCTTTTCTTTCAACTTCCTCAATATTCCCTTATAATATCAGACACAATATGTATGCAAATGGCCTCCTAACACCCAACCAATTAAGCTTCGTACCGAGTGACACGCGCATATGACTTTGACAAGCCTTTTACCGCCGGATCCAACACCCTTATGTTGCCGCATGCTCTAGACATAAAGTATAATGCTTTAATTAAAAGGAAAAAAATCGCAAACCCATCTTAACGTCATCAAAGTCAACAAAAATAACCGTATTTAAAATATCGTTAAAAAAAAAGAGATATTTGTATGTCCCGCCCATCGGACCACGCCCTTGCTTTGGGAGCGAGAAGCTGAAAGGAAAAGATAATTTTCTTATTACCAGTGACAAAATGCGTTGTAAAAGCGGGTACGTGACCAGTTGCCATGAAAAAAAAACGTATTTCTCCGTCTGTTAAAAAGATCTTTTGATTACGCTTTAAAACTTGGACATTAAAGCGAGTCCCTAAACACAGAGCACGAGGGTCGCGCAAGCGTAACTCTCAAACTACCCCTCTGTCCACCCTGCTAGAAAGATCTGATACAACTACTCGAGATATAAAAGTTTTAATTATCTCCTAAGGAGCAGTAGTGAGGATTCGCGCACCAAAACACATCAGAATAACTCTCTTTAGCTTCACTCTGCTAAATCCCAATCCCGGCGTGCAGCGCGAGCTCTGCCTTTGTCCGTGGCGATTAAAAGGGCGGTGCGTGCGCACTAAATCAGCTGCGCACCGACTGATACAATAGATTCCATCTACAGAATGGGAGTCCGGCTATTGATGACTCCGTTCGGCAATTGCAATGCCATGTGAAGAGACTCAAATCGCCTTTCAAATCCATTTACATGTAATTCAGCCTGTCGCATTACTAATCCGACAGCATTAGATTGTAATGCGCGAGCCAGTGCGCATGACTCAAAGTTTGTAATACGCTTACCTCGCCCCCTTCACCTGTTCCTTTCGTTATCGATCATCTCGAGATCAACCCCGAGATTAGATGCTACGGCTCGAAGCCGCCCACACTCGTGCCCTTCCACAACACCGAGTTTTACTCGTTTGCTAAAACGGCTTCATCGGAGTGACATAAAGGATTTTACAAACCAACCTCAATTAACCTTGTAGGAAAAGTTGGAGAGAAGGCGCTAAAAGAGTTGGTTAAAAAAATTATTCAAGAGAGAAAAAGACACGGGTACTAACTTTTACTCGCTCCGATGATAAACAAACTGTTGCAGCATAATTTCGCAACCAACATAAAGGAGACAGAGCACAATAAATTGGAACGACCTCTTAGGTAGAAGCAATCTGCTTGCAAATAAAGGCGCCACTGACAACTCTCCCCCCTCTTTGCAATGTACTTTCCTCATACGGCAGCAATAAAAGCTGTATGATTGGGGTCAGGTATGAAAACGACCCCGAGTGACCGTTATTTCGAGGATAAGGCACTAATGAGACTCGAGAGAAACGTATGAAAATTTCTCTCTCTGTTAGCTTTAGTTACGATGCACAGCCATGCATAAAAAGGGTTCAAAGTAACACCTGATAAAGAAGAGGGGCCGTAAAAGGGCAGCGTGGAGGGGAAAAAAAGGGAATAAAAATTGAAATAAAACGAAAAGGTAAACATGCAAAAAGGCACGTACGAACCAACTATTAAAGGAGGAAAAAGATGTGCAAGCAACGAGACACCTCGAGGTTTTATGCGGCGGACGGCTGATGCTGCAACAGCAAGAGATTCAATATGGCGCTACCTGTTGCTCTCCAGGCGAAGTTGGCGGGAACGGAGAGTGAGCCAGGTGCCAGCCAACCATGGAGGTAAGGTGCTGGACACGTTCACGACCAATCCGACCAAAGGGGACGTTGGTACGAGAGCGGCTCAAGGGCGGTTGGCGTGCGAGCGTTCCGTTCTCCCTTCACCTCACGCGCACTCCCAGGGCGCTCATCCGGAGCTGCGCTCTAATCGAGTTGCCATAGAAACGAGCGCGTGAATGGCGAGATCCTATTGAAGGAAAAGCGCGCCGCCTCCCGCCATTCAGCGGACCGTCTTCGCCCGCCAACGAGACAAAGTGCGCGGCTCATTAAGAGAAAACGTGGGCGGCAAAAGAGGCGAATCTCATCAGGGACGTTTCTCTGCAGCACACCCCACCATAAGGTCGAGTCGGGCTTTCAACCCAGCGGGCACTGTCATGGCGACGATTTATTTAAATTCATTAGCGCTGCTACTAAGCCCTTAATTGAATTATGCAGCACAATACACCATCATTAGGTTTTGTTTCATCGCCCAACATTTTCCTAAAACTCGATAATAAAAGCGCGCCCAGAGAACCTCGTTTCTTTCCTTTTCCTCCGCTGTCGGATGCGAGCCGAGCAACAGGCGACAATGCAAACTGCAGTGTTTCGGGACAAGTCATGTGATTCGTTGGCATGGCAACTGTGTTTGCAAGCAAAGTTTGCGCTGCAAGAGTTCTAACCACACAATGAATACGTAATGAAAGCATTCAGCATTAGTCTACGCCGAAATACTAATCAAATTCTATTTGCGCTCCCTCTTGAATTGCTAATTCGACGCATTTTTCTCCTTCCTTTAAAATTTTTAACTCGTGACGTCACGTCATTTCCGGCCGACCTCTCTCTTTGATTGATGGACTCGAACTAAATTAACAGGACTGAAAATATGCAAAGAATTTCACTCTTTGGTCCGAGGTATGGTTGTTATTTATCGTTAAAAACAGGCTGAAAAGATTGTTCCGAGGGTAGCTCTTGTCTGCAGTTGCCAGGGCAACGGCATCCGTGCTCGCTTGCAAAGCCCTAATACACATGCCATCACCATGACAACGGCGCAGCAAACGAATGCTGCTTCTTCACTGCGTTTGCTTGTTATTGAGGTAGGGTGGAAGGAGGGAATGAAAGGGGGAGAGTAGCAAGGCAAAGAAAAGGCCCATCCTTAGCTGCGTGCCATCTTCTATTTCAATTTATAGATAACATCTCATCCGCACAGCGTTTCTAAATGTCATCTAGTCCATTCTCAAGCCGCACATGGACGCAATAAGGAGCAAACAGCTGACATAGCTTGCCCTTATCCACAAATACTTTTAAACGACGCCTTTTTTCCCCTTCTCTTCTTCCACTAATGATTTTTCCTCTCGACAAAAGAGAAATTCAACTTCCTTTTAACACAGTAGACACATTTTTTTTCTCTTTTACCTTTCCACGAAATTTCCTACCTGTGAAAATTGACGATAATATTCAGTCTCCCTCACTCTCTTGTGATTACTGATCTTGAGATAAAGTACAATTTCCTGGTCGTTCGAGTTCCCCGTCACACAGCTCCCACTGACATTAAGGCTGATTTCCTGGTTATAATTCTTCTTTTTTTTATTCCAGTGGCAAATCATCTGACGGATCGATCGGCTCGTGCCAAAAATATGTCTCCAGTCGTAATGAATTCAAATTAAACGAACAAACGTGTACACACGGTCGGCCAGCCAAATTACCCTGTGGTAAATTTCCGTCACAATGCAAGGCATTTCCATCAACAACTTTGCATCACCAATCATTTTAATTGCAAACTATTTCTGGGGCCTGAGGTAACACTTTCGATATTCAAATTCGTCAAACTATCAATCATTTCACGTGGCCTAATGCGCCTCTTGCTGATAGCGGTCCATAAAAGGTGAATAAACAAACGATCATCGTTTGGGAAGAAAAGGGGAGAAACTTGTACTTATAGTCAGTCGCCGAGAGGGAGGGATTTGAACGAGTGCGTCACTTGGAAAAATATTCAGCAGCTGTCTTGCAATGTAGTTCCATTAAAGGCAAAAGAATTAGAGCCGAAAGGACCAAAGGGTTAATGCTATTGCGTGCTGCTGCTGTTGTTGCCATACCTATATAACTAGTTGGTCATTAGCAAGGCAAATGAAGCGTTCATTACAAGCTAATAATCTCGTTGGGAAAAAGGGTGAAGACACGCCGTCTAACGCACGTCACATCGGCTTCGCTTTACTTCCTTGACGAGATGAAACTTTGCCACTGCAGTTACAAATTGGAAAAACTGCAAAGACTCACGTTTCAGCAACGGGAAAAGAAGATATAACAAAAAGATGGGAAGGGGCAGTAAGAATTCCTTGTTAGAACAGAAAATCTTCTAAATCCCAAGAGCGACAACGAAATAGAAACTGATTGGCACAAGAGTTGCTGTAAGAAGGAAAAGCTACAAGAAAAATGGGAGGGAAAAGAGGAGGGGATAAAAGATGTTAAAAAAATAAAATATAAAAAAGTTGCCCAATTTTCTTTTATTTTTTCTTTTTGCATTTCTCAAAGAACTTGAGAGAACATCAATTTGAGCCAAAGGCGTGAGTCTGTCAAAAGTGACCTTTTTCTGTCATGCAATAGGAAATCACATAAGAATGAATGGATTTTTTTTCTTTTTCAAACCACCCTTCCAACTCCCCTAGGAATTACCATCGTATGAATATTTCAATGTACCAAATTTTCCTCTTTAGATAATCTACGAGGGAAACCTTTGGGAGTTAAAAATTACTCTATTAAACTCATTTTTCTCGTTTACAGCGATTAGGAAAAAAAATGGGGGAAAAAATTGTAGAAAAAATTAAATTATAGGAATTTCTGTTTATACCAACCTTGTATTAATGACCCGAACCGACAAGATTATTAAATTTGTAATCTCGCACCAAGTTGGAAACTGAAATATGAGCGCAAACTCGTAAGTCGACCTGTTAAAGTTAAACTACCAAGAAGGCTACTACTAGTAAATTGCATCTCCTTAAATAAGAAACAGCTTAATTCGAATGAATTCCGTTTCTAATTGGTTGCTCACGTCTCATCGTAAAACGTGTTGACTACAACCAGATGCTCGAATGTGAAAAAAATTATGAAAAAAAATTAAGTTGAGGATTAAAGTTTCACACAGCTACACAAAAATTTTAATTAAACTTGGATTAATTGGACCCTCGCAATAAAAACAAAACTCTCGACAGCAATCACTCGAATTACCAACTAAATTTTACTCAACTTCGTTATTTATTTACAGCATTAGAATGTTAGAATTTCAAATTTACAAAAAAAATCATTTTATCAATGTGTCAAATTCGGTGAGATTACAGCTTCAGTTTGGATTACGAGAAAATGACAACGATGCAAATAATTAATTCATTCGCTCGGTGTCTCCATCAGACAGGCAAAAGAGAATAGAAGGGTTACCTGGTGTTAATTACTGGCTGATGATGCAATGCGAGCTACAGGCCATGAATTAAAATCAGTGAGTTGCGGGAAAAGGAGAAACATGACACAGACCAAGATTAATGTGCAGACTACACATCAGGTCGTGAAAATGAATTGCATCAGCAAAGCACACATTTGCAAATCAAAGAGTTCAAATCCCCATTCCCTGCAGTGGTAAAAACAAGTTCATTTTTCATGCGTTACCACTTTCGAGAATTAGTTTCGCATGCAGAGAGGAGATACGATTAGCAGGTGTTTTCCTGCAAACAAAATCCTCGAGTAAAGAAACAAGTTTGGCCAAACGGAAACTGCAATTTCTCACCAATTTATTTGTTCTTATCATTTAAGTCCAAAACGTTTTTTTTTTTTCTTTTTCCCCCTCGTGGAAACTTGAAACAAGGCCTGTTAGTGCTAAGGGGTGATCAATATCAGACTCAGCCTGACATCTCCCAATTTACCGAAATCGAATTACTCTAAAAAGAAATTTCTAATCGACAAATTCTAATACTGTGATAGAAAAAATTTAATTATCGAATGGGGAGTAAATGCGAAAAAAGATTTTTCAGACTTCAATTATGCAATTGTTTACTCTATTTCACCTATTGCAACTCGACTTAGAAATTTAAAATTTTTATGGTTTCCAATTACATGGACCCCTGAAACCTTAAAATTTCAAGACCCCGCCCCTAAGTGCACTTTTCTTGAAGTCATGCAACCAAATCTAGGTATGTAAACTTCGCGTTGCCGGTTGCGTGAGTTTTTAATCATTTGCAACGAATAAAAATTTTAAAGATTACAAAAGAAATCTAACTAAAGTTTGATTAAATAACCAATTAAATAAATAATATTTTTATTTACTTGATTAGTTATTCAATCAAACTTTAGTTTGATTGACATAAACCAAAATATTTTCTCACTAAACGTCGATTAAACAAACAAACTTTGTAAACATTATAATTTGTTGAAAACTTTATTAAAATTTATTGAAAACTTTATTAAAATTTGTTGAAAACTTTATTATAATTTGTTGAAAACTTTATTACAATTGCTTATAATAAACTTTTCAGCAAGCAAATCAATAAAATTAAAATTTTCTGCATTACAATTTACATAAAGCTGAAATTATTTTCCTACTAAAACGCAATGTCCTTTACAGAGCTTTCGGCAATCCAACTCACGGTTCAAAGGTCGACGCAGCAGTTAAATGGGTTTGATGACCCTGGCAGTCGTGAACTCGTAGATAAGGGCAGTTGTTCCCAAATAGTAAACGATTGCGGCTTTTATTGCATGAAAAATTATTTACAACCCTTTGCCCAATCTTTTTAAGTCGTCATTTTATCCGCAACTGCATTTCGAGGGATATCCTTCCAGCTGAAGCAATTGCCCAATTGATGACCAAAGAAAGACAATTGAAAACACGTGCAGATGAACACATATTGCTTCAACTGTCCCCGTGCTCCCCAAGGAGAGTATTACTGCTGACATTTTATCCAAACTGCAAGTAACATTAAATATTTAAAAAGGTATTTAATTGCACTAAAATATCAACTTTAATCCGTAAACATTAAGTTAAAACTTTCCATATTAACTTTAATTTAAGCTAGGAAAAGCTAGACTTTAAAAATATACATATTAAAAGCATGCCCTCTGCACTAGAACACTCATTTCTTATTCATATTTAATTCCACACAAAACGACGATTAAACAGTTTTCATCGCTTTAAAACTCGCTTATTTATTTCGTGCCATAACTCAAAAGGGTTAATTTCTTCGTATTTAATTTCAGGGAAAAAAAATCTCGTTTTTAGATCAGAAGCAAAACATCCAAACTATTCTGCTTAAACAAAGATCTTATCGCGAAAGAAAGTTTGGAGCAAAGCACTCGTTTCTTAGTAAAACAGACGGAGCAAGTGAGAAAAAAATTTTTTCTTCTCGATCTGAACGCAGCAGGAAATGTTTGCCAGAATGACACACTAACAAAAACACTTGCTCGTCTCTCGTGCCTCGCTCGAGTGTTAGGACAACATTAGCCAAGGTCTTTGCTGTTGTCTTTACAGCGTTTTCACGCTGTCGCCTTCCCTCTCCAGTTCCATGCCAATCTCTTGGGTTTGAGGTGGCGAGCTTACAATAACCGACCGCGGAAAAATTAAAGAAAAACATTTTAACTCGGCAAAACATTAAGAAAATATGCAGAAATTCAAAAACGCTTGTTATTGTTCCTATTAAAAGCTAATTTCCTACGACGAGGTGGGTTTGATCAAACATACAAAAATAATAAAATTTAAAAAAAATCCGATTACAAAACTCGGCTCTTAACCACGGTTTTAGATTCAGTCGTGAAATTTTACCAGCGACTAAATTAGCTCATAAAACGCCTCTTACCACCAAGGATCATGGCCGTGCCAGGTGTTGTTAATTTTTATAGCTCGCACTATTTTCTTATTAACCAAAAGCTATAATCAAAATCGTAAATTGCAATGAAAACGTGCACCACAGACTGACTCGCTCAACATTCTTTTGTCTCGTCCTCAATTTCCTTTCATAATGACATGAAAAAAAAATCATTTTCAAAACAAAACACATTTTGTTTCTTACATTCGGCCAAATTGCCAGATACTTTTATTTCACTTCATATTCGGTTCTGCACCGCTGCTGATTGGATGAGTAAGAAGAATGGCTTCGAGCCACCAGTTCTGCCCAATGGACGAACGACAAAAAGTAAAAGCAGGGGTTGGGCATGTGAGTAAAGATGTTTCCACGCTCTTAGAAGAAGACTGAGACTTTTTCTCATCAGCGCCAGAGGCCCTAGACTACTTGCCATGCGTGAGATCAAAGGATTTGGAGTAACCCGAGGGAATATCTCAGTCCCCTCCCCCCATCTTTTTTCTCCTTCCCATTTCTCTTGAATCTATAAAATAAACCGATGGTCACAGCAGGGCCTCGATTCAAACACCAGCTGCGACTCGCAGGGAAAATAAATCCATTGCACAACATACACGCTTGCAAACTTCGTTTGAGTTCCCGTGACCAGTGATGAATACTGCCAGTCAACCCTTCCACGGTCCCCCTTCGGTGTCAGAGTTTTCTGAATACAGTTATCTAAGATTGCATAAAGTTAACTTTTGTTTTCTTTTTGAATGTTGAGAACGCCTGTGGCCACAATGGCTGCCGACGACCCCGAGCAATATATCTAGTCCTGACCTCCATCTTGATCGCGATTGATCAGACGACCAAAAGAATGCAGTTTGAAAGAAAAACAAGAGCAAATGAAAACACGCTGGTAGTCGACAACGATAATGGCTGCCTTTAAATTTGTTTTCTCTACTTTAAGAAGATTAAACGAACATCCAAGCGAAGCATGATAAACATGCGCAACTAAGCCACTCAGCAAGCAAAGCAAAGCACAAGCAGCAGTTTCCCCTCCTCGAGTCAATATGCACCATCGGTACCCCTCTTTCTCGTTGCTAAGAAACACGATCCAACATGGAGATTCGGCGATGAGCTAGATGAGAAAAGAGGGGAGAGGAAAAAGCAAAAGGCATCTATAAAGAACTCCAAACCAATATGGAGATTCCGGATGAAGCCAGGGGAGAGAAGATGGTTGAGAAAGATGAGGATTGGCAGGAAAAAAGTCTTTTATTGCGAGATACGATTTCGGGGAGGCGCAGAGGAAGCAGTGACCTGTCAGGGTTGTTCTCTCGGAGGCAAATTTGGTTTATGCTGTATCAGACGTGTTTAGAAAAGGATAGGTAATGCTGATCACCATGGCAACCGGGATTGAGTGTGTAGCGCAAGTCTGCTTATCGTTTGGGGTTCTTAAAAGTGGCACTGTTCGGCCTCAAACGCAAGTGAATTTGACGAGAGGCTCCCCGAGTCAACCTCGTTAAAGAAGAGCAAGAAATTCAAAAAGCGACCCTCGCGCGTCAAATCGTGATCTGCAATGCAAACACAGATTGCACAGCCTTGTGAGCCAGAGGGGGAAGCATAAGCACAAAAACACACTGAGGAACAACAGAGAGAATGAATAAAATGAGGGGAAAATTTAAAAAAGGGTTTGTGGAAATAGATGGAAATGTCACGAGGGAGAGGAAATAAAGAGAGAAGTTGGTACGTGATTGAACATAACAAATTATTTTAAGATTTCAATTAACTCGGTTAACGCCTGATTGGAGCTGAAAGAACTTCACAAATAGTCTCATTAGTACGTGATTTGTGCAAGAGTCTGTCCTCCAGATTTTTTTTTTTAAATTTAAAAAAAAAAAATTATTATTTTATTTCACTAGTGGTGCTTCGCTGCAAAACCCACCTAATGCAATTTGTTAGCAATTAATATGGTGAAACTTGAAAATGACGGCCTATTGTGAGAAATGACTCATCCCCTAGTGGGTTCAGACGTGCAGATTCAAAGAACATTTTCACTACCCAAAGAGAAAAAAAGTAGGAAATAAATCGAGAAAATTTACACCCTACTCCCTAAACATTAATTGAAAAAAGAAATTAAAAAATACAACAAAAAGTTATGTTATAAAAAAAATCTCACAAATCTTATTGGCGTATTCACTTAAGTGACCGCCTTCGCCGCATTCCCTTTTACAAACTAATTACAAATGTTTGCAAGTCACATTTTAAGGCTAAAGTACGAGTTTGGTCGTAGACAGATAGTTCGCTCGCTCGTAATTCACTCGAAGAGAGATAGCAGCACAACAAACAACAAGATCTAATACCTAATTCTACGAGTTAAGAAAAAGACTAATTTCAATTTGTAGGACTTAATTTAGAATAAAGATAAAATTTGGTCAGACGACATAGAGAGAGAGGAAGGGGAGAGAGGGGAAGAGGGACCTGCACCAGAGAATTGTCTCTCTGCATGTCAGCTGCTGATGCATGGCCAAGTGAATGAACACAATGGCCGCTTCCCAAACCTCTGGCAAAAATCAATACGGTTTGATTGCTTTATCAGAGTGCGCACACACACGCCAGTAGCCGGCACTCACAACCCTTTTGTTCCTCGAGCAAAATGAGTCGCTTTTCAATTCGGAAACCGCAAACCATTCATTTTGTAATAAGGAAAAGAAAGTGAAATAGAAATTTGGACAAAAAAAGTCTTTATACTTTCTAAATCTAAACAAGTCTTTCTGTTTTCCTACCTTTTAAGGATATTAACCGCGTTTCACTTATTCCAAATAGAAAGAAAAAAAATCAATACAAAGATAGATTTGGCGTTATCTTTCTCCAACACCAAAAAAAAAAGTTCAATTAGAAAGAGAGCATTTCTAGTTCAAGTTTCTCGCTTCCTGAGACTATACTTTTACTCAGTTGTATGACTTAAAATTATACGACCAATAATTCGGGGGAAACTTAAGTAGTGGTCATAAATAACCGAATAAAATGGCACCTCTTTTTTGCTTGTATTACCATTCTTCCTCATTAACCAATGTATGTGAATGGGACTACGGTAGGCTCGCAAATGTAATAAATATTCCTTTATACACACACCACAAACTCAAAATCTTCGCTCGTTATTCATTACTTTTCCCGGTAAAAATAAATTTACGTAGCAAAAAAAAAAAAAAATTTTTTTTCGTTGTTTATTTACGGCCCACAATTTCCCTCAAGTTAGAATAAAAAGCCGTGTTTTCAAATTACATCATCAAATTTAATTTCCGACACAACACTCAAAATAGTTGTAATAATGGAACAGGAGAGAGAAAAGTGAGAGGAAGTTGTCTGAAAGGACCTACGAATTCCACTTGTTGGTAGTTAACGACCCCAGTTGTGCGTCTGTTGGTAATCACTCTCGCTAGGTTAACATCATTTGGGCAAAGGCCACAAAGACTTTATTCCCCATTTCTCTACTCCGCTTCTTTTCTTCTTCTCAATCGATGCCTATCACAATTCAAAGGGACCCCCACGAAGGCGCGTGCACACGAGAAAAAGGGGAGACGGTGATTATGTTTATATTCTTGGTGTGTGGGGAAAAATGTCACTGATTGCCTCATCTTCCTATTTCAAAAACACTTTGAGTCGAAAGAGGCAAACAAGAATGCGTTAAAAGGGAAATTTCACTCGGATTCACACCTGCCCAACTCGAACCTAATGCACCAAATAACTGAAGGGAGGGGTGTCAGTTAAGAGGCTTGTTTTCTTCTTATGCTTCGAAAATGGACGACGACACAAAAAAGTGCGTAAAACGAGTGAAAAGAGGTAAATGCCACGATGGAATCCATCGTCATGGAAACGGCACGTGCCTCGAGACAAAACACCTTTGAAAAAAGTCGGGCGAGCGCCTTCTTTTTGTACCAAATATCTGCCTAAGAGTAGAATCTTGTTTTTCTAGCCTCAAATTCCTCACCTAGAAAGTATTCCTCTGTATAACTTGCCATTTAGCTGTCGACACACTCGGTGCTCGCGAACTGATCAACAAGAAACGTGTTTTTCACTTTTTCTTTCCTCCCTGCAACTTTCCCCCCTTTATTTCAAAGATATAGTACTAAAAGTGCTCTTCTTCAACACCCCTTCTTTTCTCAGAGGCCCCATATTCTAATTTCATTGTGAAATGCCATCGAAAATTCCAAGAGCTGCAGTCCTATAGCTCTTATTGACAGCAAATCAAGTTCCATTAACGCCATCTTAAAGTGGTAGGGCATTTGAGCCTAATTCCATTCTTCATGTCACGGCTGTTAATATGGGCATAAAACACTTTTCATCATATCTGGCCGTATAGCCGTGAAGGGAGCTGTAAAAATCACCTCAATCACATTATCGCTTCTGCCACCAACTTCTTATTTAATAAACTTAAACAACAAATTCAACTTAACTCTATCCCTTGTTCATTCGGACGAGAGAGATTAAATTTTCCACGAATCTTACTTCATCCGATTCTCCGATTAGCACCAACTGCTTCTGTTCTTGCCTACGCCTCATTTCCCTTTTTCAACCTCCAGTTATATTCCATATCTGCCATCTGCATCTGCATGTCCTCTCCTGCTTTACCTAAACCTAATTTTTTTCAGCCTTCATAAAAATTACTCGAGGGTGATGTTCAAATTCGACTTTTTCATTCTCCCACGCATTCGCATCGTACAATTTTTTTTATTCCATCTCGTTTCGATCAATTCATCGATAATTCCGCATCCGACCCCACACTTAAGCGAAAAACGGCAGTGTGCCGGAAATAACTGAGTAAATTCGACAAAAAAATGGCATAATTAGTCCCCGGGTTTGCGCAATCAATAAAACTGATACATCACATCAAAGACGCCATTCTTTTCTGAGACACTTAACTCTTATTAACCGCACTTTCAAACTTTTCACCCAAAGAAACTCATTATCTAGCGGTATGGCTTTTGGGAGGAAAAAAAAACGTTTTATTGCTGAATATATATCCCATAAGTTGGACAGTGTGAAGGCATCAGCGACAATTTAAACCACAAAATTGACAAGGCCTTAAAGTTTAAGCGCAATTCGGACAATTTATTTTCTCCTTTCTTCCCATTGCAGATGAAAGAGTTTTCAAAGTCGAACGTTTCGCCCGATGTTTACGAACATCGTAAAGAAAATGGGGTTTGGATATTGAAATTCGACTGTCCACTGATCCATAGCAGTTGAGCTCGAGTCACTCACTTTGGGGTGACCTCTTCCACCTCTCTCGTCTTCATGGCCGAATGATGGGTAGTGTAGAGGAAATGAGCCATTTACTCGCCGCCCACATTGATTTCTTCACACACACCTTACAGCCCCGAGTATCTACTTCGATTTCGTCTTCACAAACCCATCACCTTAATCCATTATCATCGTGCACTCTCCAACAACCCTAAATCCCAAAATAGAAAAAAAAGCCATTCCAATCATTAACCGCATGACATTTGAGTTATGGTGCGAAGTACGATACACAAACATTTCAAATAGCAAACACGAGATAATGTGCATAAACACTATCAAAATAATAAATTCCAACCAATTTAAGCTAGTTCTAAGCAAACAAACGCTGATCTGGACTCTGCGAGCCACGTTCCATGCTTCTTTAATATTTTATTAAGCCAAGATGGAAACTACTTGTTACTTCTTAGCGATAAATTTGATTTATAAGAAAATAATTGCATTTCGAAAACTCCAAACTTGTTACTTGTAGCAATTGTAAGCGAAATTTAATGCTTCCAGCAGATATACAGCGACTCGAGAGCCATAAATAATTAGAATTGCAAGTCTCATCCAGCCGAGACAATTGCATCTAATGCGGAAGAAAGATTCAGACACCGCAAACTGCATCGCCAACGACCAGATGAGAAAATATTGCTCCAACATGTCGATGTAAGCTGCAGAGAAAGAAGAAACTAGGCTAAAGTTAAAGTAGTATAAAAATAAAATGGTCTCGCCATAGCTTCATCAATTAAGAGTTTTTCTAGGAATCGCCTCTTACAGCGACCACGTTCCCTCATCTCTGTCGGCATCCCAGATTCATAACCGCGGTCATTAAAAACAAGTGCAAGTAAAATGATGAGAATTTATGAGTCCAAAACACCTAAATCGATCAACACGACCCTAAACCATTTATGACAAACTAATAATATTTTTTACCCATATTTTCACCCTACATATTACTAAGATCCATGAAACACCCTAGTAGTTGTAATTAAAACACGTAAATCATTATTAAGGATATCATTATTAAATTAGACAGAAACTAAGCGAGAAAGTGTTTTACACTCTCAAATTTCGATAGTTTTTGCCTCCTCTTTGTCATAGTCAAGAAACAGAAATAAATGAAAACAAACCTTGAATTCCAATCTTCGAAAACGCCCAACCGAACTTCACTGTCCGCCATTTTTGCAGACTGAGTCAACAGAAGGGTTACACGGCGCTTGCGCAATAGTTTGGTTTTAATAAAACATGAAACTTGGTCAAACATAAATAATGTTACTAAATCAAATACCGCAGCATTTATTATAACACGAGATAATCTGAAGAAAAATACGTTTGTTTTCATGAACCAAAATTAAGCCGCATCACCTTTTCATCTTAATAATGATGAATGATTATGAATACAAACACTATTTATAAAATTAAACGTACAAACGCATTCGATTTATACTTAATCACTAAAAATCACCATTACAAAACTTTAAAATTAAATCAACATTAGAAATTAATTAATTCCCAGCTCCTCTCATTTAGAGTAAAATATTTAAAGTCGGTTGCAATTGAAAAAGAAAAAGTTACCCTACAAGCCGCAAACTCTGCATTACTCGTGCGTTTTCTCCCGGTATTACCATATAATAAAAATAGCAAAAAACTTGACTTCATTTACAAGCATGCACGCGCTGTACAAAACTCTTCACTTGTACAACTGTATTTGCATCAGCAAGCTGCAATCTTGTCTGCAATTCAATTGGTCCACCATCACAACAAACCACCAGCATCTTCTATTACCGCCAAGAAAAAAAGAAAAAAAAGTTGGCGGGCGACGAGCAAGCCAAGGAACGGCGCCCTCAATTGCCTACAAATGAGCCCACAGTGCCACAACTACTCATTGCCATGCAAATGCCCGCTTCACCGCTACCTCGACCTCTTCGCACAAACTTTGTCTCTCTCTCCTCTCCCTGTACCTAAAAATCTCTTCCACTTTAAAATCTTGGGTCCACTATGCACGTTCAGGTTTTATTTCCAATGTGCAAGTGCGAAATGCCAGGTAACTGCGCACTACCGACCTTCTATTTTCCAATCTGTCTTAAGTAATTGTACACAGTCGCCCACACACGTTTCAAATGGTACCCCGTTATCGGTTCCGGGCACGTTTCTCATCGTATTGCTGACGAGTTTTTCTCCAACGCACAAAACAAAGGTAATGCGAGCCTTTTCTTTTCTACAATGTGCCACTTTATCTTTCTTTTCTCTTTCTTTTGTACTTTTTTAAATCTTTTTAATGTCGCGCTTTTGTTCAGACCCTAAAACAACGAATTACTAAACCAAATGTCACCCAGTTCAGGAAGACATTAACAAATTTGAAACTGGCTCTGATGCCAATCCCAAATCTTTTCAATTTCGTCATCATTATTTAATAAGAGTTTGCTTGGCCTCGTGACTCGAGTGTCCCAATCTCGTGACAAATTGAGCTTTTCACATTCCCAAAAAATATGACTGGCATATTTTTCATTAGAAAATAAATCAAATTGAAAACAGTCAATGAGAAATTCATTTCATTTCGATTTCATTTTATAAATATGATAACTTAATAGTAAAATAAACTGTCATGTCCTTAAATTTTATAACCACAACATCCTTTCTATAACAGCATAAAGAGAAGTACATCAAAGAATTCTAAGAAGAAAAATTTTCAGTTTTAAGATAAACAAGTTTCATTTACGAGATTGAATTCAGCTTAAAGTAGCAGTTCTAATAAAATAAAAAAAATGGTAGTGCTATTTCATGTATTCAAAAAACAGTGATAATATGATAAAATTAGATTTAACCAATGTTAATCTGTTACATTTTACACAATTCACGATGACATGCAACTCGTACATTGCTAATGACCGTTGCGGCGTTCACTTTATTTTAAGAGATAAAAAAATATCTAATTGTATCCGGAAAACATGTTTCCTTCATAATGCAAAGCTGAATGTTTACATTAATAATAACCCACCATTTCTTTTTGTACCTTAATATTTACTGCAATCACGTGACGTAATTATACAGCTCACTTTCACAACAAACTCCGAAATCCACGGTCGAGTGTTTTGTCGGCCGAAATCCCTCAGGGAATTTATTTCATTAGTTGCTTGTTAATTAAGTCGGCCATATTTCATCTGACTCATTACAAAGACCGCTTTACAAGTCGCATGTTTCTGCCCAACAGGGTATTAGCATCATCCCTACTCGTTTATCTGCATCCCAATTTCTTTTTTCCCACGTTCGTTTTTCACCAACCGGCATCGCATTCTCGTTTGAAAGATATAGCGCTTTCAAAAGCACGAAAATGAATATTGCACACGCTTCCTACATCAAACAAATGTTCACATATTTAAAAAAAACACAACGGGAATGTTTTCACCTCCTCTGAGCCCCTAGATTCCGCTCGAATGCTCGGGCTTCGACGGGGGTGACGAACCAATGACGTGGGATTAGGGAATGAAACCGACAAGTAGACCGCGGACTTTTCTTGAGTACATTGAGCTAACAATTTCATCTGTACGTTCCTTTCTGAAGATGAACTTTTCGGGTTCTTCCGCTCCAACAAAATAGGAGTAAAAGTTTTCTCAACACGGACAGATTGTTGACAAGGCGCCCTTCCGCTTCTTCGTTTGGCACAAATCAAAGCCCAAGTAATCCGTCACGTGTTTGTTTGTCCCATTTTCTATCCTGTTTGCGACGAAATCCGTCCCCGCGAAATCGCAACCTACCAGCACAAAAGCCATCTTACAGGATGACTTCCTGTCTCCATCCCAACGGGAGATTTCTTCCTTACTTTTTTTTCCCTTCTCGTTTTATACTATTTCTCTTCTTCTTGATCGGAATCCATTGAATTATGGCGTGGAATTCGATCAAGACTTAAACTCGGCCATTAAAGAGATCTCAAACTCAAGTTGTAAATAGTAGATATAAATAAAAAGGAAAAAAAATTGAAAACGGAACTAGATGAAAGTCGAACAAAAGTAATAATAAAAAGTAATTTTCAGAAAGCATAAAGGAAAAAAAGAAGCAAAAGCAAGTTTCGAAGTTACTCGCATCAATAACAAAAGCCATCATCAATAATGTAACACGCAACTTTTCATAACTCGATAGCGTGCTAATAAATCAACTGGGTTCGACCACTGATTTACGACAGTCACGAAATCCAAGTCCGGTAGTAACCGAGTTATGCAGTGCGTGAAGTCAACATTACGTCACAAACTCACTCACTCAAGACTGTTGGTCACAAACTGTAAGCAGCAAATTCACTTCCCTCCATCAACTCAGAGCAACCCAATTCAATTAGCCAAATGGCGGCATCACCGTGGAGACAAGGCCTTTGATCTTCTCTGCACTTTGCTCTAGAAAAATGTCCGCAATCCGATTGGACTTGTACATCGTGCAAATTAAAACACATCATCAACTAACCAAACAGCGCCACACCATTGACAATAAACAGAAATTAAATTAGAAATTTACTTTTTTTAAATATTATGTAATTATTATTGCCAATGTTGTGAGCAAAGTGTATAACTAGGCATTCTTTAAACAAAAAGTTTTGTTCACATTGCTTGAATAATGCAGGTAACATCATTGTATGAAGTAAAATAATACACTGGCTTTAAAATCAATAATAATAATACAAAAATTTAAATATTACAGCAATTGAAATGTTATAAATTTCCTCAACAAATTAGGTATAAATTCAATATTTGAATGCGTGTTGTTTTAGATTGTCAAAATAATTACGAATTTTGAATTTGAATGGAAGTACATTTGAAGTCTAATGTTTAAAAAAAGTATTAAAGAGGAAAATGAAAGCGTACCATAATTGAAAGATAAAAAAAGAAAGCGTTATCATCCAAAATTGCACCATCACAGAACTCCATTTTCTTTCATTGAAAACCAAGGTGGTGTTTTAACTCTTTCGTATGATTGACAGAGTTATTGGCAGTGTGAAATGCACTTGTCTATCCTTTTCCATATCTGTCAGAAAACTATTGAAAAACTTGTTTTTTTTTTAAGTTAAAAAAAATCTTGTTGGCCATCTTTTTTTTTTCATTCGTTCATTCTTCTTTCACTTTTAAACAAATTTTTTTCATGCACTCGAATAAATTGAAAAAAGTGCAATACGGTATCTCGCCTAGACAAAAACAAAGCTGCGAGTTTTGTTTAATAAAATATCAAAATTGATGAAACACACACGCGTGTAATGCGAATAAAGTTTGGCAAAAAATAGAAACAAGAAAATCATGTTGTTATTGGTTCCTTCCTTTTGATGAAATGTGCAATTGAAAAAAATAAAAGTAAAGTAACATGTACCCTTTCTATTCTCCATCAAAGTGGACGTTACACCTTCGATTAAAGGCATTGGGAAAATGGACAGATGCTGTTCTTTGATACTCTAAAAGTTGGCAAAGCATGAAAACACTTTTAATTTCACAAGATTTATTTTCAACCCATTCGTCCGGCTTTTAAGCAAAATGAAAGTAAAAAAAAAATTCAGCAAATTGCCTTAAAAATCAACTTTAACATTCTATTTAGGGAACATTTTAAAATGTAGAAAGAAAACCCAAAGCGGATGCAGTTAAATTTCAGACTGCAGTCTTAAAAGCTTAACAGAATTTAGAAAGTCATTTTGACTTTATTTTAAAGTTAATATTTTGAACCTCGATGGCCCTAAGTGAGCCTGTCGAGAAAATTAAGTTTGTCACTGTTGCCACAGCGACAGGCAGGAAAACATCCTTGATCTGATTTCCTAAGAGAAAGTCAGAAAGAGTACCCTCTATATACTTTTTTTTTCACTCAGAGAGAAGATTGCAACCAGTAAATTGAGGTGAAGGAAAAAGGAGACTGAGCTGATGGACGGGTTGGTTCGAGAGAAAGGAGGGGGTCACGCCCCAAGCGACCCTTCTTTCCTTCTCTCACGTCAATCGCCTTTTTAGGAAACAATAAAAAGCCCGTTAGAGTCAATCTCGACAAGACGCTTGTGAATGCAATTAAAGACAGATTAAATCCCTCACTTTACCCCACGTTACCGTCAATTGACACGCTTACTAACTTTGAAAACGGGCACACAGCAAACTTTTTATTAAACAGGGGAGGCGCAGTCCAATTTTTCACTCGAATGACGCGCGACAAATATTCAAACGTGTGCGGTTCACCAAAACTAAATAAGACGCCCCTCGCAAACTCCCATACTCAATTTGCCTATATGTAAATTTCCAGCAAAATTCTCTTTTTTTCTCTCTTTCCATTGAAAATACGGGAAAGTTCGGCACTCGACGTCGTGCAAACATTTAAACATTGCAACGAATTGATGGCTCAATTCACACGGACCCATCTCAAAAGTGCAATATGAGAAAAAGGCGCACAAAAAACGAGGCAAGCGAGATAAATTGTAGGCAGTTTACTAAAGAAAAAACTTCCATAACTCATCAAATCGCTCACGATTTGATTTAGCCGAGTAGTATTGGTGGCGGCTTGCGACTGGGGGTTGGAAAGAAAGGAGTTTCAATAAACCGCGCGTCACACGAGAATATAAATGATATCTCGGTGCATCCGTTGGGTTTCCTGCATTCATCCTCCTGCCTCCATCTTCCCTATGGCATTGTCAGTTTCCTCGGGACGGCGTGCAACCATTTGGGGTTGCCATGACAACCCACCTTGGAGGGGTGGAAGTGTAAGGTTTCTGTTATCGAACATTCTCTCGAGATGAAGACGAAAGAGCCGCATCTCGTCAACCTCAAAAAAAATGTCCAGAAAATAGAAAAAAAAAGACGACAAATTTCCTGCAATCAACTTTCAATAAAAGAAGGGTCAAAAACACGATTTTCAATTTCTTTTCTTTTTTGTTGCTGAGTATTTTGCTTTTTCGGGTGTTGTCGAAGAGAAAGCGGAATAATTCAAGTCGAAAAGTATTTTGAATTGCAAAAATACTGAGTATGTTTACAAAGTTTTAAAACTGCTGTTTGAGACTTAACTTGTAAATTCCCTTAAAAGCATACTTTTGTTTATTCGAAGAAGAAATCCCAAAAGTCTCATGATTCCGAGTTGGAGGACACAGTTGGATGTTGTCAGTTGCCAAATGAGTGCGTGATAAAACAAAAGGCACTCTCGGGTCATCTCACACTGGCCTCTGCCCGCTCTACTAGGCTCGAGGAACCCCACCATCACAAGACGAACGGCAATCCCAACTGTCAACAAATGGCCGCTATTTAACCACAATTTAAAACAACTTCAATTAAGCCTAATGCAGCCCAAATTGCATAGACAAAAACCCATTACATTCGCCACTCGCTTCTCTTTAAACGTATAGAAAACTGATTCTAAAAACAACATCTATTTTCTTTGGCTACAATTTATAAAAAAAAATCTCTCCCACTAGCGGCATCAAAATCCAATGCCACAAACCTCTCATGGGTTTGTGATACTCCCGGTGCTGCATTTTTCTTTTTGACCGGATATGAAAAACTGACCGAAACCTTCCTCTACCCTCTCCACTCTTCAGTCCAGTGAGCTCTTTCACGGCACGTGCCCATTCAAACAAAAAAAAAAAAAAAAAAAAAAAAAAAAAAAAAAAAACCATGCACCACTTCAAAGATATCGCCTTTTGCCCAACGCACGCACCTTCCTTCCTGTATAGTGGAGACCCTATAACATATCTGGAGGCCACAAATAAACGATGTGGAGTTTGCCGTGCACTATTATTCTCACTTAAATTTCCCAAAATGTATGCTGAATTGTAGTGAAAATGTGTTAAAGGTCTTTAAAGAACACGAACTTAAAAATTTAAAGGAAGAAAAAAACGGAAATAGAAAAAAAAAAGAAACACAATTTACTCTTCAAAATGTGATGTGAATTTACAAGTAAGAACCACAGAAAAGAGGTGACTTCATCATCAAATGAAATAAAAATGTGGCACGCATAACACAAGAAAAAAAATGTATAAAAAAAAAACTTTCATTTTCCAATTTTTCAAAATTCTTCGAAAACTGTCTCTGGGACCATTCATACAACTTGGCACCAAATTTGAAGTAAGATTAAAAAAGAATATGAAAGAACCCGAAAAAAATAGAAGTAGAAAGAAAAAAATAAGATTTGTCGCCGCTTTCCTACACCTGTTGACACAAAAGAGGCTATCATCATGTGCAGCACGCGACGCCCACGCCCAAGGTTTTAAAAGAGGGTGGCCAACATTCATTTCCAGCACAAAAGATGGCGTATGAAGGGCCTCGGGCAGGCACAGCAGATTAATCAGACTGAGCAATTAGTGCACAGCCATCTTTCTCCCTAAGGCTTCCAGCAAACTCCATTTGGAATTAGTGTTCGTCAATTTCCATCTCTCAAGCATTCAACTTAAAACTTAATTAAAATATTGACTCAAAAACATTATTTTGTCTTGTGATACCGAAAGGATAACTTTAAAATAACTACATCAATTTCTTGTTTACCATTTCCTTCTTTGAAACTATTAATAACTACAAAAACGAGACGAAAAAAGAGAGAAAATATATCACTAGGTATTTAATTACATAGAGACGAAACGAGCCAAAACAACAAGACTACTCAGAAAACAGGACGAAAACAGTGCTCATCAAATGCATTGCCATGGCAGCAGATAACAAAGCCGCTCTCATCTCAGTACTTGGAATATTTGGATCCTTTTGCCAGGATGCAATCATAATTTCCCAATGATAAACATTCGCGTAATTTCTCGTTACTCTGGGCTATTCTTGGCTACGAGATCTCGACAAAATTATTATCTGCTTCAATTCTGATTGCCCAGGCCTGCTTATGAAAAGCTCAGATTTCATCCTAATTAAAACGGCTGACATTGGTGTTGTAGAGGAGTCTCTAATGACCAGGCGACTCAGGACCCTTCTATCCAATCAATTTGGACTTTAATAAATCTCAGATGTTGACTTCCTGTCACAATTTAATTTATCAATTTCTCTATGAATTGGGACGGATCAGAAACCCACTTAAAGCTTCCAGTAGTAAATTTGATCACCCTATCTACGAGATGAAATTATTTGACTGCATCTCATTAAATTTCGCTCTAAGTTATTAAACTTGGAAATGATTTTGTTATTTATTTTCGTCGAACTCATGTTGTGTACTTGTGTAACTTTTTTACTTCGAGATTAATTTCATGACTATTTGTCAACATTTTTAAAATTCTGGGGCAGAAGTCAACATCAGAATATTTAAAATCAAAAAATATGTTTACCGGTTAAAAATTAAATTTAATAATTTTTTTTCTTATGAAATGTTAAATTTAATTTAACGATGCTAATGAATTTCTCTTTAATCTATCAAAAACCAAAAAAATATACAATATAATCAACCTGACCATCTCGATCCTAAATTATCCATTTCCGATATACAAAAATAAAAAAATAGCAGTAAACGATGTAAGAATCCATCACATTATACAAACAAAATTGTTTACGACATTTTAATCGAGAATAATTACACACCTGTCAAAACCTAGATCTAACAGCAATAAATATAAAAGTGAACGAGGCTCACTACTGGAAGAGGCAACAAGTGGGGGAAGCAGGAAAATTTGCAATGGTGCAATGCAGAAGCGAAGAGAACGAACCAGTTGAGTGCAAACGAGAAAAAGAGAGAATGCAATCAGCAGCAGTTAGAAGCCTTCTGGTTTGCACTAATCGCTTCACAATGATGAATGTAACTTAAGGGACAGTAGCATCCACTAGTCCCTCGAGTAGTACGCGCCGCACCGAGCGCCCAGGGGTCATAAATCACCCGTTACTCGAGCTTGTGTATGGCCCTCAATATTTTCCAAATGAGCGACTTTAACAGGTGATCGCACTAGGTGATTGGATGTGGGCAACCACGTCTACATTTGCTCCACTTCACCGAGCAAAAAGTCATGCACGGACGAAGAGAAGAGTGGCACCGCTGCCACAGTTCCCTTCCTTCCAACATCTAATCTAGTTGGGAACAAATCATAGTATTCGCGACATTCCCCTCATCATATTGCAGCAAAAAATGTTTAAAAAAATTTAGGGGAGACGTCGTTTACTGGGAAGAGGAAACTTGTCCAGATATGCACGTTCTGCTACTCGGCTTTCACATTTGTGTTTCATCACTGCGCTGCGCTCGGGCATTTTTCTTCCGTTTAACTCAAAGGGCTTGGAGCGAAACGAAAACGTCGGAATATTATCACGTTCGCGTTGTTTGTATAAATCTTTGGGATGGAAAGATTTGCTCGCGGCCATCGATGTTTTAATTCCCCCCTGCAATATACACTTGGGTAAAACTCGGGAGAACTAACTGAGCTCGCTGCAATTGCCTCTCCTTATCTGGACCAAGGAGCCACGACCCAAATTTGCTTATCAAAGACCATTCGTTATTTTCACAAGGTGTCCAGCTTTATCGGGCTTCGTATTAAGTGTCGTGTTATCACTGCCCAGTTGCCCGTTTCACCCGTTCTCGCCCGGGCGTCGTTCAAGGCAGCGAGCGGCCATAACCACCTTCCTTCCATTGCCGAGTTCCTTCACCTCGAAAGCCCTCTTTTCCCCATTAGTTTATGAAAATTGTAGCCGACTCTCCGCATTCTTTGCAAACAAGACAAATTACACGCAGTGTTAATTTCTAAATGCCACGCTCGTACATCACTTAAGTCTGCGAGAAACGAGAAGGCAACAAGACTGGTGACCATCCGTCAATGTGTCAACCCGACTCCGACTCACGGAACGCACGCAAAGGGCTCCGAAAAGAGAACAAACATCTTCCCGGTTCACCTCAAGCGTCGCACTATTAACACCGAACATGCTTCATTGCATTTTAACAAGGAATAAAAGCCAGAGAATTTTATCACGCGTGTCTACCTAACAAACCAAACCATACACGCACACAAACCTGATGAGGAAGTTCGCTGCAAACTTATATAAAAACAAAATCGACTAAATGAAATCAACTCAAGTAGATAACTGCAGCGTGAACCGCTGATAAAAATCTACTCACTTTGTAATCACGAGATAAAAAGGCCTCGCTTGTCGATGATTCATCGCAAACAACGAGAGAGGGGTGACGCGGGTTTGTATTTTTTCAAAGAAAAAAGGGGGTAAATAAAGAAGGGGGAACGAAATACAAGAGTCCACTTACCGCCAGCATATCACATTCAAAGTGCGTGAGCCCTGCTTTCGCCCAACCAGTGGCGGAGCAGCGTGCCTGCAGAGTTTGGCGAGGGGGCGCTAGTGGAGCGAAACGAGAAGAGCCTGCACGGCGGCACACCTGGTCTGAACCAATGCCATTGCTCGGAGGTGCTGCCCACTACCACTCGGGGAACGGCCCACGGCTTGACACGGGCCACACGCGCGCGCACACACTCGCGCGGACAAACAAACACTCGACAAGCAAAGCCTTGCGCGCGCTCCTCCAATCGACCGACAGGCTCAACAGCTGCGGAGGGGGAATGGGGGATGAGGAAAAGGGAGGGAATGCTTAGCCTCGTCACCAGGAGTAGTTACTGCGCCTATCAAAAGGGAAATAGAGAAAAAAAGAGAGGAGAAAACACAAACCAAAGAACAAGCCGCAAGATGGGAAACTGAGCGCCCTAGAAGTTAGTTGCTACTGTTTGTGTGTTGTTAGTTTCACTTGTACAGGAAAAAGGTTTCAACCTTGGACTGCTATTGCCGTCACTTGCCATTTACAGAATCCGACGGCACTAGTAGCGTAAAGGCGGCCGCTCCAACTCCCCCTTGTGCGGCAGAGTATTTCATTAGTTGACAGCCTTGGTACCGCCCCTTCACTTTATCTGCCTCGCAGCAACTGGATAGGAGAAGATTGCCACCAACTATTGCACCAGCGCCGTTTCTCCTTGCCTAAAATTTTTCACGTTTTTACAATTTCACTCCCTACTAACATTTTTCTCATCACTTTTTTCTCTGCCACTAGAATTTAGCCAAAAGGCCAAAACACACAAATGGACTTTGTAAAAAGACAGCCAATTTTCTCTCAGTTTAACCTCGAGATATTTTCTTTTATTTTAAAAAAATGAAGGAGAAAAAATCGTTAACGTGTATAACGTGTAAGACGACTTTATTATTTTTCAAAATGAAATTTTTATTCGTCATTAATTTATCCTATTCATCTGAACTCGCGTCACTCAGGATATTTATGACTTTTTCATGTCATGTTATCGAAAGCAACTCGGAAATGAATCGCGGGAATAAAGTCGTACGAGTGTGTTACGTCATTAATTCACATTATGCTTAACATGTCGGATGAGGGCGGGAGAGCTGCCATCGGCAACTAGCAACACGGGGTCTCACTCAGCCTTGTTATTAATTTCGCATCCTTTTTCTTCAAAGTGGGATTTGCAAACACCATCTAACACGATCCGCATTACATAACAAATCACTATGGCAACACAAACTAAAGCCGCCAATAAATAAAGAAAATAACGAAATGAAATATACAGAAACAAACAACCAAAACAACGGAGAGGAAGGAGGCAAAAAATAAATAAAAGGCATTTCTCAACAAACCATTTTCTTTGGTCATTTTCCTTACACAATAAATCTTTGGAAAAGACTCTGACTTCTGCTATCACGGTAATAACTCTTTAGTGCAATATTCCGTTACTGGCCCATAATGTCACGGGTCAATTTCGAAACTGGAAAACCCTTTTTCAAAGCCTGTTCTAATTCTAACCATTAATGTCCAAAGTGGTAAAGTCATCCTAACTCCATACCCAACCTCTACGCATCACATTTTCATGCTAGCAAGCACCTTTAGCACTTGATGATTCGACAACTTCACTTGGTGAAGAAGGGGAGCTTGCAGCACATTAATTTGACGTACACACCGCCCCGTCGCATCGGATGACTATCCGGTATATTAATTCCAGCAGGAACATGCTCCACCACTCAACCCTCGTGCACGCACCCAGATTCCAAATGAAGGCATCTGCTACTTCCACAACCCCCTCACCCCCAGCCCATCACAATCCACTGCCTTCTCTAATCACACTAACAAACAAATCAACAAATGGTAGAAATCTCATCCACAGAGCACTAAGTGCAACCACTGCGAAGAGATTATAATGCAACTACGCTAGACCGTTGCACTTTACTTTTCAAAAAAACAACTTAATACTATTCGCTAAGTGAAAGTCAATTTGATTTTAGTTAATGATAGTTTTGTTTATTAAACTTTACCTCATCTTACATTAAAAAAAAAGTCATTTCAAAAGTAAATTAATTACTTAAATTTAAATTTGAACTTCCAGCTCTAATTTATCACTTAAAATTGTATTGTATTTTTTAATGATTTTATATTACACATTAATCCATTATTCGATTAATGGATTAATCAACGTTACAGCTTATCAAATGACATTTGAAACTAAAACTACTCTGTTGTTATGACTAAAATGTTTAAAATATTAATGTCAACTGAAATGTGATGGACAAATTGATAAGTTGCAGCCTTTCTGTTTATTTTCGGCAACGGCATTTAGTTGCTAAGCTCCCCACGGAGACCAGCAGCTGTAACCTCTTTTGTAATTCCGCTTTGTTGTTGTGTCATTAATATTTATGCCACACTTGGTGTCTTTGATTGGCAAAAAGCCAGTGACTTTCTCGTCAAAATATACACCCGTTTTGTTTGTACGCTTTTGCAAAACTTCTCATCTCCTGTGCTAGACCAACAAAAATTTAATATCAGGAAAATAAATCTGTTTATTGGCAGTCAAGTTTCTCTCGAGACAAAGAGGTTTTCCCGCTCCTTTATTTTTTTTATTTTTTTTATTTTGATGTCGGTCGAGTTTGCGGACGACCCATTTGTTGACCTCCTTCAACCATTTGAGAAGTAGAGTTGCACCACGAGTTGGGGCATCAACCGCCACAAAATTACGACACGTCGAATTGTGGTGAAGACGTAAGAGAATAAATCAAAGATCGAGTGCCACATCTTCCAATTGCTGTTTACTTCTCTGGCAATGTCAACACGATCCAAAAGTCGCCCCACTTAAGTCGAAAAACAGAAACGGAAAGATCATTGCCATCGAGTGAGGAAGGAAATAGCGCCGCACAAACAACACACCAAGCAGCCCCTCAAAACACGGCTCTTCCCCTCAACATCAACCCTCGATTTCACTCTTCCACTTTTTAGACAAGGAAAAAAGGATCATTTCTTTAAGCTGACAAAATGAATTGTGATCCTGTCAGAAAAGACAAGCTAAATTCAAATATATTTTCTCTGATTATCATAGTACATGGAAGAAACGTTGTGGGGTGGAAGGAACGATGGTAAAATCCATGATGAAGCTGTTGTGCCTGCAAACCTCTTTTTCCTTCCTCGAAGCTCCATTAGAACCACTTGTGCAGCTTAAGCACCCAACCATAGCGCTCGAACCCTGAGCCCCCACTCGCCTCCAATTTTCACATTTTTCATTACAGGTGCACCCCGTGAGAGCTGTGCAGCTGTGAGGGTGGGTGCCTCCCTGCTTACACCTTTTGCATCCCACCTAACAAATTACTTTTAAAAAAAAACAATAAATAAAAATAAAAATAAAAATAAAAATAAAATGATGATATCCGATATTCATATCTCCAATTATACTGTTCATTATCATTTACTGTTCTTAAAAATTCTTTTCCTTTCAGTAAACACAGACTGAAAGAAAGAAAGTAATCCCTAAAACATTAACATTCACGTCAACATGAATCCATACTATAGAAATGACTTAATGAAATATTCAATTAAGACAGCAAGAAAATTAATTGGTGTGTAAGGATTAAATTTTTTTAAAGTTAATTATAGGTTTTTACAATAATTTGTATATATTATATATCAAATATTGTTTTACCTGACCCGTTAAACCTATCAAAATAGTATCGCAATTTCTTCAAACAGAAAAGATAAAAAAAAGTAATAGGCACCTCCTCCTTTTCCAAATCCCATCATCGACGTATAATTGTGCTGGGACTATAGGCTGGAACACTTATTGGAAGCAAAGTAGTATGAAGCAATCGAAGAAAGAAGAGATTAGTGGGCGGAGCAGCTAACACCAATCTGCAGTGCACACATTTTCCACTGTATGTCTCCCCTCTCAAAACGCATTTTCTGCTCGCTGTTTACCGTGATATGTTGAAGAGCCTCACAAAATTATATATCGCTTGGACCCACTCGTGATCTGATGGGATATTTATCGAGTTCTTCTCACGCGGTCGCCTTCAGCTCCACTCGGATTACGGGCTCTGCTCTGGCTTATTGGAATGGATTGACAAACTGTATCACCCTACTCCAACTTAGTATTAGAGACAAACATCAAATATTAATCGCCATGCCAAGTCCATTACTTGGCTTCTCATCCCTTAGACAAAAGTCTCTGCTCAAATTTTCTCCAATTACTATCGTTATAAATAATCCAGACCAAAACAATCCTTACAATACTTCTAGCTTTGCAATTGAATGAATTGCACTATTGGGAGATTCGCACCTCTTTATGGATGACCCACTATCCACAATGATCCCACTGGAGGCACCTAATAAATCTCTGTCTGCAAATTCTTACACCTTATAAACTAAAGTGACAAAAAGTAAAATAAATTATTCCAATATAAAATAAAAATAATAAAGAAATCTATTTTCTCAGGTTTTTGACATTGCTGTTGGTTTTATGCTATTTTTATATTATTTATTACGCTCGTATCCCGTTAAAATTTCAGCATAAAAGTTTAATTTTAAAATACGGGCCCTTAATTTTCATACGTCAAAAGCTTCTAGTTAATTTTTTAGTTCAGCATTCATATTTACGATGAATTTAATATATTTATGCACGCGTTAAACCTCCAGTTTGTTTTAAATGCACATTAACAGAAATTCTTCCAGATGTCGAGTAATTTATAAATCTTTTTCAATCGATTTTCAATTGATGCACAATAACATGGGCGAGACATGATTCACCAAGTCCAAACACGATCAAGATTATATCAAGTGCTCTTGTTCTTAGACCGCGTGTAAACAATTCCCACAGGCCCCTTCACTAGAGGCCCTTATTTTTATGACAGCCAAACCCCAATTCGTCAAGTTCTTGTGGCCTCACGCGTTGCCCGCTTTCAAAGATTAATGGAGAGCTCGCACAGCCGCTGTCCCTCGGTGATTAATGAGAGTCAGGACCTCAAATATTGGCCAAATTACATGCAACACGTCGCCCTCATGCTCCTTACTTTCACAATCAACTATCACTCTTGTATATCACGTACTAATTGCTTTCACAAACAACGTCTCTCGAGTCCAAACCTCCTGCATCCTTTACCTTAGAAAAATAAACGGTAAACTGTGTTAATCTATAATTCAGCAAACTGAATGTATTACAGGTTATTTTTACATTTAGATTGACTGACGTCATCAACTACTCGTTTTTCATCTTTCCAGTATCAATGTTGAGGAGATTAAGAGAATTTTTGATGCAGTTTTATTAAAATATAATTTGTAAAATTACTGTGCGCACGAACCATATTCTATTACACGAAAGTAGCATTATAAGCAACCAAGTAGAAAAAGGATCAAAGTGAAGACGTAACTCTATTCTTTTTATACGAAGAGATGAGGAAGGAGGAAAAAAATTCTGTCGTGTTTTGATAAGGAAGAAAATAATTTCCGGCCCATCTTGTTAATATTAAAACGCGAATGTATCAAGGGCGCAGGCGCAAAAGGAAGCTCAAAGTAAAGTGGAGAGTCTGGTGCTTTAAGATAATCGTGAACGAGGTCGAAAGGATGAGAGTGAAGAATGCAAAGGCCAAAGCACAGTCCCAGATGGTAAGGAATGAACGCTTGCCACTCAGATCAGACATGAAATATTCAACGCTCGAGGATCAGTCCACATTTATTTCGGCGAAGGAAAAAAAAGATTGAAAATTCGAAAACGCCAACAATAATTCGCTTTGAATTTTCCAAGACCACGTGCAAGCTTTTGATTCTTTGCTCGCCACACTTTTCCTTTCATACTTTTTATTCGAGCGAAATGGAAATGGACAAGTGGCACGTAAAATAAATTTCGCACTTACAAAAAATTGCATTTCGTACAAAGCAAGCGCATTAAGATGGAGGAAGAAAAACAGACGCCAATTCAAATAGTACCAACATCATCACCTTTCCTTTCCACGTGTTCATCTTGCCAAGGTTTTCTTTTTTTTATGTTTTTCATGCGAACCAAAAACCTACGGGGCAAAAGGAGTTACAATTGCTCACGCGGAAGAAACACATTCCCTAGTATCCCATCAAAGCGGAGAAAACAGAAAAGGCAAAAAGCGAGAACCGTAACCATCAACTGGGCTGCACCTGGTCTTGAGATGATGTCACGAAAGAACATAAATTTCATTTTTCAACACGGTTTCACGCTACACTGCTTTTCAAAAAAGCCATTAATTGTAGAACAAGACGACATGTAGATTTTACATCGTCAAACAAAACAAATTATTCTTGCCATTCAACGGAGTTATAGTAATTAAAGGATACAATACCAAATTAAAAATGTAACTTTCGAATATTTCATTAAGAACTAATTGAAATTTCAATAATATGATTAATGGCCACCACTAGGATTGAAAATCGCTAATTTCGGATTTAGGTTTACTCCAGTAATTTCATTAGAAGTAGGGGATATTTTAGGTTAATTAAATCAACTAATAGTCGGGCATTCTGCCATCTTAAGTGTTACAGAACGCTAAATAACGAAAGGTGGAGGCGAGAAACTCTTTAAAATGTATATTTTTGTGATGAAGATTTATGTAAACTGCACTTTGCTTTTTATCCACCACCTGCACAATTCCCAAAAGCGGAATTATGAACCTTAATGAAGGTTTTAGTCACAGTAAACCACGTTATAGATTTAAAAAATGTAAGCCATTACTTCTAAAACACATCATGCTCACCCAATTTTTTTTTGAAAAAAAAATTTTACAAAGCTTCATTTTTTCTTATGATGCATTTGCATGAAAAATAGGCAATACATGTGTAAGTGAAGACAAGAAGACATTTGGCAATATGTCATCTCGCTAGTGCTTGTAGAAAACCTCGAGGCAAACTAGTTCAATTTGTAGCCAATGAGCGACAACAGCAAGAAAATGAGTCCTCAGTCGAAGCCACGTGAGAACAAAGAAATAGATCCCCGGGGAGAAACGAAACCCACCTTGCCCTCTAACGACGTTATATGGAACAAACTCTCAACTTCTATCACCAATAGGGGACGCGCCCCCTTTACCAATAGACGCTCGTCTTCTTCCCATTTTCCATCTTTCTCCTTCTCCCCTTGCACCGTTTCGATTTCCTTTGACTCTCGTTCCTTCCTGTTCTTGCCCACTCTGTCCTAATAAAGACGACTCTCAACCGCCATCTGATTAGAAGCGGTATTTTCTCATGTGAACGTGACTCACGGAAAGAAACGAGCGAATTCGAACGTCAGAGCTTCGTGTTCCTCTCATTAAAATCGCAGTTCCCCTCCAAACCGCCGACACGAACGATCGTCGCTTGTTTGCGCCATCGGAGCCCAAAGGGTTAGTTCCCGTGACCCGTTCAATTGAACGGAACATTTCCCTCATTCAAGATGAAATTGGGCGAGTAACCCGAACCACGCCAACGAGGAACAAGATCGTGTTTTCCTCCTTGCTTGCCGTTCGAGGACTCCCCTCTACGCCATATTAATACTAATGAAAGACGATAATGGACAGAGGCGATTCAGGTTTCAAATTAACACACGAGCTCTACTCCACCACACTGCATTCCTCTCCATTTTTCCTCTCCGCTGCTTTTGTATATTTTTCTATGCAGATCGATTCCAGCTGAAACAGCTCAGATAACATTGTTCGTTGAATAAATTAAGGTAATGATCCATTTCTTTTGGATCACTGCATTTTGATCATTACCCCGAGAATTTCTTTTTTAATCCAACAGAATAAAAAAAAGGAGAGAGCGGGAGACGATAAAGAGAGGATGGTGCACGAAAGGAAAAAAAAAGGTTCTAATCCCGCATCTTCTGCTCTCTTCAGTAGGAACTGTTCTTTCTCTTTCACTAACACAACTCCTTCATTTTTTTCCCTCCTGTTGTTCGAGTCAACCGAGCGGAAACTTGATAATTGCATTGGTTTTTAATGATAAAGTGATTATTTTCTTGAGGAGAGTAATCTGCTCGGATGAGATGTTGACTACTTCCTCTTTAAAAGAGAAACGCTATTGGTGCAGCAAGCAGAAATAAGGTATAGTGGTGCAAAGACGACGACTCATCCGCCCATTTATCTAATGTTGGCTTCCCAACTGGGAATTGTCTGTCCATTTTCAATAATCTCATTTCGGGCTAAATCTTGAGGTGTAATTCGCCTTCTTAAAGCAATGAGTTTTACTCAAATAACGAGGAGGGGAAAAAAGAGAAAAAAATTAAATAGTTCCCTATTTAAAGCTCATTATCGATTGTCGAATATCAAGAGACGTTTTTTTTTTATCTCTGCCCTCGAATGAGTCACAAATCACTGGTGATTTGTGGCTTGCGTTGTGCAGCGACACCCATCGGAGATGCCAGCTCTTAACTTGGGGGTCTCCGACTCTTTTAAGGTGGATTCGCACTTTTTTATGACAGCTGCTTCCTTTGAGAAGACAAGTGGCAAGGGAAGCTTATCGCCTTTTTGATTATGGTTCATTTGTGTCATTTGACGCAGGAATTTCAAATTAGCATACGGGCGGGTGATGTTCTAGAGGATGGAGTCTTCTTCCGACACAAGCACGATATGGCAGGATAATGAGGAGAAGCGCGCCGTCACTTGCGAGGCGCTGACAACCCCCAGGCCGGCGACGTCGTCGGCATATAATAAACGCCATCTCGGCCTCTATGACTTTATTATT
This sequence comes from Stenotaenia linearis, assembly GCA_034700445.1. Classification (NCBI taxonomy): domain Eukaryota; kingdom Metazoa; phylum Arthropoda; class Chilopoda; order Geophilomorpha; family Geophilidae; genus Stenotaenia; species Stenotaenia linearis. The sequence continues at coordinate 61,434 of JAQIXT010000019.1, read as the reverse complement.
CCTCGTTTAATTAGGTTGACGAATATCTTGATGCGCGTCTTGGGCTATTAAATCCGATTTTCAATTTGTACATTCATTTTGAGAAAGGGAAAAAAAATTAGCTCGAAATAAACTTCAACAGATCAAAGCACAACTTTAAAATTAACGGTATTTGTTTAAATGAAAATAAGAGCGCAGTCTTTGGAAATCATTCCAACCACGATCCGCGCATAGCTATGAACGAGGGCTTAGAAAACAGTGGTCCCAATCCTTGTTTGGACCGCCTGCTAACAGAATGCCAATGAGAAACATGGTCCAGTTTTGGAATCGATGGCAACACTACTGGCGTCGAAAACAAGTCAAACCACAACTGAAATACGATGTCCACATTTCTCACCTAAACAACAACACGCGCAATACCCAGAGAATTCATTGCTAATTGTCTGCTGTTTGCTGAGAAACCGCTGCAAATTAACACAACCTGGTTTCCAGGAAAAGATAGAAGTTGAAAACAGTTTTACATCAAACTCCTTCGTGATGGCTGATTACTGCAACTCAGTCTCCTATTGGTTCATTAATTAGAATCAGCTTTTTCCTGCTGCTTCAATTCCAACAACATCCATTATAAGCGAGATCTAAGCCTCTTTTCTAACTCAGCCAGAAAGAAGAAAAAAAATGAAAAAAGATGAGGCAAATACCCAGTCTTGGATGATTGGATTGCGTCTCATCTCGGCTCCAAAGGGGTGATGCCAAAGGGGCTTAACAGAAGCAAGACACATCAAAAGGCAAACTTGCAGTAAGGATTTCTCAACTCCAACCATGAGTGCACTGACTTCGACAATGGAGAAAGGCAAGCAACTCTTGAAGAAGATGTAGCACCCCATAAATGTCCAATTTGCATAGAACTAAGTCTTTTGTGTGCATCTATGTGGGTGAAAAGGGTGGGTTGGCAAAAGTTGGGATAAAAAAAAAGGAAAAATGGCTTGACTGAGTACACACCCAAAAGACACTAAGTTTTCTCACAACAGGGCTTGGGTTTCCAATAGTAGCGAATGAAATAGGAAATCCGTCACACAACTATCCTCCAACAAAATTGGGAGCCGAGATAAAATTTAAGGAATTCCAAGTATTGGAGAACGGTTCTAAAGAGAGCGCAAGCCGATCACATTCTGCTGTATTTTTTCGTTCCATTCTTTTTTTCTTCTTATTTTTCCTCTTGCACTTGTAGTCTTAAAATTCTGGTAAACATTCATTTCCGTCGTGCTCTTTTCAAACGGTTTCCAATTAAAAGTTCCAAGTTTTAGAAAGATGGGGTTGCTAAAGCCGCATTAAAAACACAATTCTCGTCGATAGTTTCCTTCGAGACCTGACGTTGCTCTTTGTACTCAGCAGCAAATAAAAATCCGCCTTTTATTTTCTTCTCTCGTCTTGTGGCTTCATCAAATCATTTCCGCGAGAAACCAGTTGATTCTTGCAATATCACAAGTGTAATTTTTTTTCGCTTTTGCTCGAAAAAGTCGTCATGTGTTCGGTTTAAAACATCAAAAGATATGAAAGAAAAAATAAGATTGCGTGTTTAAAAAGAAAAAAAAATCATAATTTATAAATTTAAAAAAAAAAAAAAATCTTTGACATCAACTTCTCAAATTTTCACAGTAATTTATTACTGCAGCACTGTTGTTGAATGTCACAAGAACACGTGCTTCAAAAACTTTGGAATTTATGGTGTTAATTTTTGTGTCCTAAATTGATATGCAAATGCAGGCTAACTCCTATTCATCACGCACAGAGCTACATGACACCAAGTGCACGCAAAAATGGCTTACAGCTCTTGCAAAACATTAATTTTTTTTTAACTTATTGATCGGACTAACTTTTTTTAAATATATAATTTAAAGGGAGGGGAAAAAAGTCCAACACCTGAATTTTATTTTGTGTATATAACACAATTTATCCCAGTAAAGAAAAAAATATTTCTGATCGTTGTGCTTGGGTGCGAATTGCTGGTGGAAACGGGCAAGACGTGACTAGTGCTACCAAGCATGGCAGCAGCTGTGGCCAGAATCCATCTTTACTTCCCATTTTGGAAGACTTTTCATTCACAAAATTCGTTTAACTATAGAATTACTGTACACACTCTTGTAATACAATTTCCTTTAACAGAGTAAACACAATTAACAACAATACGGTACAAAAAATTAGAGAAAAATCCATTTCGTCCTAAAACAACAAACGAATTTACCTTCGTATTTTTTATTAAAAATATCATTAAATCCTTTGATATTTTTAATGTAATTTTACAAGCCCCGAAGATATATCTAAAACGAAATAAAGTAAACTGAATACAACTCATTTCAGTTTGCATTAAAAAAATAACTTTAGATCCGCAGGTAACTCTGAGTTGAGGATTATACAGCGTAGGCTGTTAGAAAGTCATATAAAGATTCTTCATTTAACGGCAGTGCTCACTCATGTCCCCTGGAGGAAAAAAACTTCTAACTCGAAAAAAAAGTTGGTAGGTAATAAAAAAATTCCTTAGCAAACCACGCACAGATTCAGCGTTTCCTTTTTATTTATTTAATAATAAATTTTTTTCGCGAATTCTATACTCCTAAACATCCAATTTGCAGTATTCGCTTTAACGTGTTCACTTTAAAATTTTTAACCATTGTAAAAGATAAAAGTAAGGAATTAAAAATTTATGGTAAAGACCACATCTTTTAAAGTGAAATTACATTTTAAAAAGCAGCGAGTGTGTGGTGGAGCCTTAAAAATCGTTAGCTCTTTCGATTTCCAAGCTGCAGGTTCACTCGAATTTCAAGTATATGGAGTTTGTTGTGTCGTTCGCTGTATGCCTACCAAGTTTTCTTGCGGATTTCTGATGCGAATAGACACCATCTGTGCAACGATGGCGGATTATGGAGACGTGCATCTAAGAAGGAGACAAGTCCAATCTCCAACCCGACAACACTACTTTCATCCCAAGAGTTATTTTCGTCGCTGCAGCTCTACTTTGTGCTTACACAAGACTGAATTCTGATTACAAGCCCCAGGCACGGCAAACTCCAACATCACCAATCGTCCACTGATGCCCGTGACAGTTTGAAGAGGTCGATGCAAAAGCAAACTCGACCGCGTGTTCTAGAAAAAACAATGCAGATCTTAACTCTTTAACACCACGATGAGTGCTTCTAAAGTGCAGTTTCATTTAAATCCAGACTTTTATCAAATAACCTCTGCAGTTTATTGTTCTTAGGATCAGATAAAATTATAAAGAGCTCGATTTCTCGAACAGAACTGTATGCAGACTGCGGAAGTCGAGATAAACCATTCGGTCTGCACTTGGCCGCAAGTCTGTTGCTATCGCGTCAACATCTATGAGTACTTGCTAAAGAGATCAACATCCGTCAGCTTCTGGGCTGCTGAGCAGAAGAACCAATTACTGAGCCTGCTCTCGTTCACGAGTGGTAGCCGCCAACTCCAAAGCCATGTACGAAGCCGCGTTTCCTCAAAATGCATCAGCGGCCACTGGCTTAGAACTTTGCATAATGGCCCAACCAAGCATGTGATTTACTCGCCAGCCAAAAGCAACACCAACGAAATGTTAGGGCGCTCTGCATACAGCAATTATTCGCAAAACATTGCCATAGGTTTCAGCCTCTGCCCTCTACACTACTAGTTACTGCACAGCATCCAAATTGATGCATCTCCAGCGAACAGTCCACTGGCTTAAAAGTTTTAATTTCTGCCATTCGGACTTGGACGCATATCCTTAAATAGCTATAGAAATGACCTAACGAAACATCTCGGTTAACATTAGATAAAAATATGCAAATGGATCTTGCAAAGTTTTCAACTTTTTGTTACTGTATAGAGATTTGTAAGTTAATTAGAATCTGAATAATCATTTTGATTCATTAATATGAAGTACTTTACAATTATGGAAAATCGTGCGTCTTCAAGATTGGATGGGTAAATGTTTGGTTTAATGAACGTATTATCTCTAATGCATTATAGTTTGTTCTGATTATGCTAAGTAAAACAAAGCAAAATCAAAATATTTACTTTATTTAAAAATTAATGAAACTCAGAAGGTTAGTTCTGTCACAAAAGCGTTCTTAAAATTGTTATGTTGTCAGGGCAAAGCTCGCGGGACTGGCCGAGCATCGGAACCAATGCTTCGAGGCGCTGTAATGAAGAGGCACCTCACTGACCAATTCTTAAATTACCAAATTTATTAGAAATTGAAAAGAAAAACTATTATTACGTTTGTTTCTAAACCACGCTTAAGTATTGACAGAATAAAAATATCTCCTCCAGAAATAATTTTATGTAGTTGGGACATCAATCCAATTAACACCGACCTTTACATGTTTTATAGAACACCCAAATTCTTAATGTCCAGTAGTTAAAAAATTTCCATTGCCAAAAAAGAAAAAATAAATGAAATAAATAAATGAATATAACGTATACAAATAAACTATATTATTCAACTAAAATAAAAATGAATCTAAAAATGATACAAAATGTTGTGAATTTTGGAGTAATGTCATTAATCATTTCACAACAATGCTTAAAATAGCAAAATTAATGAAACTAAAAGGAAACAAAATCCCATCTGATTTATTATCTCATCATTTTTATCAATAAATAGAAACATAATTGAGAATTTGAAACCAAATAAAATTTTTCTTTGATCAAAATATTTTTACTTAACAATTTTCTAATCTTATCTTATCGCTACTTCTTCAACTTCATTTCTAAGCATTAATACTAAGAGTATCACAAGATTCGTCACGAAAAAAAAATCAGCAGCAAAGCAATTTCGATTCTTGTTTAGACGTGCTGGAATAGCAGTGCAGCAAAGTCAACATTATAAGAATCTACTCTAATTACTATACCCTTTAACGGCTGCAAGTTCCAGATAGATTGTTAGACAACCCAATGTGGTGGACAAGTCCTCTGTTTGATGGGATGCTTCTAATGAGAATCAAGGAGCGCAAGACACGCACAGCTCAATACTTTTCCGCATTAATTAAAGATTCGTTCTCAGACATCAAAGAGAGAAAAGCTTTGCTCTCTTTCCAGCTCGAGTGACCTTTTTACTCAAAACTGGCCTCATCACCTTTGCCTCCTATCCTCTTGATCAACCCCGTGTAAAATTTTCCGGACGAATTATCGTTAGTTTCTCGACGGTAAAACTTCATGCTAATTACATCGACAACGAATTTAAAACTTCAGATCCCCAACCACTTTAGGTTTCATTCGCACCAACTTGCTTAATTGGAGCAACGCACTAAGTTAGGAGAAGGTGACGCCTGTCAAAGAAGTCTCCTAGTTGCAAGAAGAAAATAGACGCGACAGAGAAAGAGGGAATGGAGAGAGGGGGTTTTCTATGACAAGCGTCTCTTATAATGGACTGCAATTGGCTCTTCCTCTCCATACACACTCACATCAGCTAATGGGCAAAACGTGCCAACTGGAGCTTTTCTGTCTTTCCAAACATTAATTGGGATATGGAAGCGAAGTTGCTTTCTTTCAAAGGGGTTTCCAACCTCCACTGACAGCACAAAAAAAATCAATTAGGACATTAAGAAAAGTAGTTTTCAATCAAGTTTCTGTTCACCATTTTGAACACTTCACAAGTTTCAGTCATGGATAAATTGATTTATCTGGCATTACTTTCCCTTTTTTCATTCATTACTGCTCTTAATTCAAGCCATTTTTGCAAATTCCCTTCAATTTATACCACATAGATTTGACATCTCATAAAAAGAAAGTAGAAAAAAGGGGAGAAAGAAAGAAAAAACGGAGTTCCACGAGTTCCGAATCTTTTTTCTCGATGTCTTTGATGTTTCCTTTCTGTCCATTTCCAGTAGCAATTACACTTATTGTGCTAGTTCTTTTGTGGCTCTCTTCTTGACCAATCAAACTCATTCTTACACGTCATATACTCAAAGTCTCTTGACAAATTACAGTGTCTAATTCACTCTAGAATATCTTCAATGTGCTCTCGCAACGGAAGCTCGATGTGTGAAGAGTGAAGGAAAGCGACATTGTCTCTAATTACACCATCCATGGGGAAAACGGGATTGCATCAGACTCCCCGGGAAGCCTACCATCAGCCAAGATAAAAGAAGTCGTAGGGACACAATCCAAATCAAATTCATTGAAGACCGGTGCTAACAAAATTACACAACCGAATTTCTTTTTTTTTTCCTTTCTGTTTCCCACTTCCTTCGAGCTTCTTTACTTTCAATTTACGCAGAATTTGAAAGTGAAATCTCTTAGAATTTTCCAACTTCTCCCGAGTAAGAAGACCACAACGTATCTGCAGCAAGATTACCTACTGTAGGCCTTTCATTTCGCGAGCGCGTGTACAAATACAGAAAAATTGCATGGCGAATAATAGAAGAAGATTAAGTCATGTGTGGTCCTATAACAGAAAAAAAGAGAATACCACCCCGCAGCAAATTCATATGGGAAATCAGTTCTTCTTTGCCTAACTTATTCAATTTGACCATCATCAAAAAGACGAAATTCGAGCTAAGTTTTTATTTTGTATCTAGTCTGGTGAAAAATACCAGTAAAAACGAACATCTGGATTATATATCACCACAATATATAGACTAAAAAATTTTATATATAAAATTCTATTAAAGTCTGAATTTAAGTTATGACAAAGATTAATTTGCTGCATATACACAATCCAGTTTAAAATTTAAAAAATCCCTACAAATAACTAACTAAAAGTGCAAACAAATAGTCATATCAAACTAAACTCTTATTAATAACATGTCTAACTCTTCTTTGTAATTACGAAACAAGTCTGGTAACTGTTTTTCTATAATGAATTTAAATTTAAACACGATCAATCCAGCTTTTACACGTATTAAGTCTTTCATAAGCAATTTTTTAAGGAGTTGGTAAGAGACCCCAGGTCCAAAATTACAACATGATTACGGAAAAAAATTATAGCAAAAAAGAAAAAGCTGAAAAAGAAATTCTCTCGAGTGTGCTCGAGTCTATACCCAAAATGAAATCCCAAAGTTTCACAACAGTCATTTTTACACCACTTTGCTTCTTTCAAGGTGGCTCATCAAATTGAGCCGTAGAAGAGAAACGAGTGGAAATTTTGGGCAAAGCAGGAGCCGTTGTCCAAATAGAGGAAGTGGGAGAAGAGAAGTAGCTGCTGATTAAACGGCCAGCTCATAAAGCCGCGCGAATTAAGTCAATTAAAATGTGAAATCTGTTTAAAGAAGGCGAGACTTGGCACACACGCTGGATAATAGGATGATATCCTGATGCGAATGCAATTACTTGTAACCAGCTGTGAAAAAGACCATTTCGTGAAGAGAATCCCAAGCTACATGATAAGACGAGCAGGAGAGATGGCACTGGGGCAACTCACTCCATATAAATGCAAATTCTTCGCTCTTCCCCTTTTCTCCCAATGACATCTGTAAGAGTCACGCAAGCAAACTGCTTTTTCCCTCGTCACACTCCGTGCACAATAAAACACTCTTCCTTACTTAAAACTTCGTACTTGATTCGCCTAAGTATCATTTTAGGGGTCGACTTTCACTCCATTTTTCTACTAACTAAATCGTAACAATCTGATCAGAACTAACGTGCATCTGCATTATAAAGCAAGCTTTCATAAAATTGTTGTGGGAAATTTTTAAATCCTAAGAAACAAATATTGTTTTCCACAAATTTGCGATTGAACATCAAAAAATAAAATAAAATAATTATTTCTTTACTTTTAGAAAAAAAATTCACAAAATGGCTGCACGCCTCATTTATTTAGGCTTGTTTTGCACTCGACCGTGGAGCTCGGACTAAGCAAAAAAGCAGTTCATTGCCTTGAGGTAATGATACATATTTGCACATAATATTTGTTTTACATGCAATTACTGAAACAAAATATGGCTAAAATTAAATTTTCTCAACCCATATTTGTATACGATAGCCTCTCAAGTTTATTTTAATTATTCATTGTGAATAAAATAAACATTGTTAAATTGCTACATATTGGATGTTAAGCAAACCTTTTGATTTGTTGACCAACTTAGTTGAAAGAGCTTGAATAAACGCTCCAGAAAATGACAATTAAGAAACTCTTTTTAACATAAATACTTTCGTATCTATTTCTTGCCAATATAAAATCTAATAAAACTAAATAAATTATATATTTTCTTATACTATATTTGAGTGAATTAAATTCCTTTCATTTTTCACTCCTTTAAAAAAAAAATCTTGAATAATGTTGATACGTATTCTCCAAATAAAAACAAATCTTTTTCGACAGATACAGTACTTCCTCTCGTTTCAATTTTTTTTCCTTCTTTTATTTTGAGAGCCACTTGGGAAACTTTCTTGCCACAATCTCAAGTCCCAGGAGTGAAACTTTGCCACACATTCACTCTCTGTATAAAACGACCTAAAGAGAATCATCAAATACATTCACTTCGCTACACCGAATTAAAGTTATAATAAACTCTCGCTTTAACCTTAATGTTCCTAAACCACGCAACACTTAACAAGCATTTAATATAAAACTAACTATAAAGCTGTGCTTTGGACAAAAATATCCTTAATTCTACGTCTAAAGAATAATCTTAAGCGTATAAAGCAAAAATAAATTTATCTATATAAATAAACTGTATAAATAAAGTTTATATCAATAACGTCTAGCTCAATCAATCGACCCTAGTTAGGTAAACATTGCCTAAGGAATCACAAACCTCGAAGCATTTCTTTTAATCATTTCACAAACCGTAATTGAACATCTCTACGTTGATATCTGACTTTTCTTTCTCTCCTACTTGAGTAAATAAAACCAAATGGAAACTTACCTAGAAGGGAAAAAAAGGTAAATATTAATCCACTGCAATAAAAATTGTAACTTTAGATGAAAAAATGAGAGAGAAATGGAAGAAATAAATTAATCATTGCGAGTAAATTTGAGAAACGAAGTGCTTTTGTAAGATAAATGGTTACATCTTGACAAAAGCTTGGCAACTATGCCTGAGGAATGTTGTCGAAATGCTATTGCTATGCAGGGCAGTACCACTTGGACTATTCATCCGGATGCAAGTGTCCAATAGCATATCGATCTGAATGTGGTGTTCCAGCATTCCCCCCGAGAACAGAGCGAGGGGTGTTGGCGCCATCTGCCAGTGATGAATTTAATTTTCTATTCGTGGCAACTTGAGAAAAGTAATCTGGTCAGACTATGGACGAAGACAAATGTTAGGCGCGCCGTGCCACACGGTGGTCACGCGACCATTTCAATTTCGTTCGGAAACAGAAAGAATGAGAAGAGAGAAAAGAGTGCCAGAGAAGGAAGAGGAGGGAGGCAAAGTTTGAGTCCTCCACACCCATAGTAGGGCTGGTCAGCACGGAATTCCCACAGGACCCTTCCATACGTCGTGGACACATTGAAATTCTGGTCCCCGATTCTCAAATCGAGTTTAGTTCCCTCTCTTGAATTAGAAAGCTCAACCCTTGTTAATTCCATTTATAACACTCCCCTCCTCCTGGGGCAAACATACTCAACTTCCGGGAAATAATTTTACTTTTCAAACAAACTGTCACATTTTAACTGACATTCGTCAATAAATTGAGTGATTTCCAATACACAAAAGGAAGAAAATCGTATCCTATCTAATTTCTCTTTATACGTATAGACGTATAATAATGAATTTTTCTTTTATTTTGAGTAGTTTTTTTACTCTTAAAACAAAAAACTTTCCAAACATTTGGCACAATAAAAAAATTACCATAAACAAAAAACTAATCAATATTCACACAACAAGTGAAAAGTATTTCATCAATAGAAAAAAATCGCATTCTTCGGATGCGAGAAAAATTGAAATGCAATTTCATGCAAATAATGGCAATAACGTAATTCCTTGACAGCCTCAAATATCAAAGGTTTTGAAGAACGCAATTATAAGTCAAGAAAGTTGAGAAAAATTTCCGCGCGACCTGTCTAATGAGAAAAGGTCAACTAAAACTAGTGAACGACAACAACTGTGGGCACTCGGTGTACACTGTGCTATTATACAACATTGTACGACATTTCACGCTAAATTTAGACCTAAATTTAGATGTGTCCGCTCGCTCTGTCAATAGATAAGCGAAGAGAAACAATTCACCGACCGACAAGTTGAACGTGAAATTACCATAAAACGAGTGGAGTAAGTCGAGTGAATGATGCGAAATGCCACAACAGAAATCAGCCACTCACCACCATCAAAACGAGACAAACCGATGGCCACGCCTGATAAATAATATTCTTTTATCTGCTCCTGATCCATCCGATTCGATAATTCACGCGTTTGCTCACTGCATTAACGTAGGGTCGAAAGGTTAAATTTAACGAGCACCGTAGCGAGTGAGATCGGATTATAACCCCTGAGCACGTCGAATCTTAACTATTAAAGACACCAATAAAAGGTGCAAAAGGGGTCAGAATCTGCTCCCCCGACGCCATTTTCAGAGATGACTAACTTGCGCAAATGCTGAAGCAAAAATGCAATAATAATAATAATAATAAACGTATAAAATAACGACTCGCCGTCATAATCTACGACCCAAGGGCTTTTCGTTTCGGGACAATTTTATTGCGAGCCACTTTTCAGCCAATATCCAAAGGTTGGCGACGAGGGATAGCACCGAGCACCAATTGCATTGCCAATAGCGCTGGGACGCGTGCCTTATCGTAACTCAGCGGGACTTGGATTCTATTTTCACCCCGTGCAAATTACCACTACAGACAATACCGACGATTCCCTTACAGACACCTATTACGAACCCAACTTCAAAACTCCCTTTTCATCTAAACAATAATATATAAAATTCAGTACCGGGCCCTCTATTCAGCTGCTATTGTTAACTATTAAATTACTGGTTCGGCATTAAGCAAACTTCATTATAATTTCTAATTCGGCCTCGGGGGTTTTTGGAATTTAACACAACCTGATGTACTCGAGTCAAACATAAACTCTACTTAGACGAGAATCACATCATTTAAAGTCGGTATTTACAATAAAATTTGAGTGCAGCAGTAAAAGGCAACAGATGTCGCGTTGTAGTTTACTGGACACACGACAACTGCACTAAAAAGAGTTTAAAAGTGTCGGCAGATGCACAAATGACTATTTAGCAAAATGTAATATATGAAAACGAGGTGTTAAACTCATCAAAGGTAGTTGGAGAAGTTGGCAAACTTTTCAATCATTGTAATGAAAATGAAATAAATTTAAAATTTAAATTTAAAGGCTCTCTAATTGGTTCAATTCTACAAAGAGGGGAGTGAGAGTACAAATGGTCAGTCACGGACTAATTGCTATTGATGGCGATGCTTCAAAATGAGATAATTGTCGACTCTGGCAAATTACACGCCTGATGACAGTTGGGGCTTGCATGGGCAAGCAAATGCAGCGTATTGCAATGACACAATAGGTTACATTAGCACGCTCATTTATCAACTAACTATTGAGCATGACGAAACAAGTGTATAACACAACTTGTTGCCACGTCATCTTGAGAGTAAACACAACATAACTTATTGTCGGATTTATTTAAAGAGCCGAAAAGTTTGGGAGAAAATTCAATTTTCTCTTTTTATTGGGGGAGAAACTTTTGTCTGCATTAAGTGAAAAGACAACGACTTTATCCCTCGAGCTAGCATCATTAAGAAAATTTGCATCTTATCAACGGAAACAAGCAAAGCTGGTTATGTGATCAAGAATAAGCTGGTCCGAGTAATCACTAGTGCAAAATTCACCGATCCGTGTGCTTCCATTTTCCAATCAATTTAACTGAAAAAAAAATTGCAATTTACACTTCGTTTGCTTTGTCCTTTGTTTCATTACTAAGAACAAAGTGCAGTCACGCAGCCAAATGAGAAAAATTTCTAAACTTAACCAACGCTTTTTTCCTCCATAAAGTCCATTATCAAATCTTCTTTTTATTTTTCACTTTTCAGCAAATTCCATCAAGCAAAAAAATTAATTTTTTAATTGCAATTTTAAACTTTCACCTAATTTGATCAATGAAAAGTTATCCGAAAATTCCAAAATGAAAGCAGCCAGTTTCGCAGAAACGAGCACCAGGTGTTTCCCCTCCAAAATTCTCAGAGATGGTTTCAAGATGGCGAACGTAATAAACAAACTAATTAGACACCGAGTGCACTTAATGTTTCAAATATTCAACTGAAAATGCGATTTGCACTTGTGCAACTATAAACTACTAGTCTCCTTTCCTACGGCAGAGGGCGCAAACTAAGGTGTTAAAACTTAGCAGCAGATGGACACATGGAGATTTCAAACTACACTTTTAACCTTAACTTCAACTTGACTAGCAACAAACATTTCTTGTTACGACTTTTCTTCTAAACTCCCTTACTCTTAAAATTAAAATTTTTTTTCTTTTCTTCTTTCTCTCCTATTCGAAATAAGAGTAAACGAGGTGAAAAAAGTGAACTCTGGGTAACCAGTTGTTTTGTGTTATTAAAGACTAGGCCATTGCGTTTGTGCAATAAGAGGAGAAAGTAGAAAGTGGGATTTTAATTCACTCCACTTTTCATTACGAACGGACGGCGGGAAAACACAGGAAATTAAAGCGCTAAACAAAAGCGAGGTCTGGCAAATTGAATGTGACAGGTGGGCGATGACCCGCAGAGACAAAACACAAAACTCCACTGGCTTGATAAAAAGAAAACCAGGAAATTGGGATAGCAATTTCACATTCTGCAATTTATTCACCAATTTCCATTTGTCAAATTAAATGACCAACATTCAATAGCCAAGCAACTTGTTTACATTGTCCAAAGTACAGCAATCCACAAGTTAAGTCTTTCCGGCAGCTGTTATACTCTTAATGGCACAAACTTATTATAAAGTTCGCAACTCCTCTATTGATCAAGTTGTTGTTAGTCTTTGTGAGTTATTGAATGTTTAATGTGAAAGTTCACTGCTATTTTTCTGTTAAATTTTTATACAATGGTTACATAAAATTGTAATTTCGTGGTTTACATCACTGAAGTTTGAATGGATTACAAGTTTCGAACGTTTTATTAATTGTTGTTTCACATTTGCAAAAAATCCGAGATTTTTTTTGCTCAATTTACATCGCATACACATTAGAAGCCCATATTTTATCTTGAGTAGAATTCGTAATGGAACTTCGAAAAAAAATTCTTTGGGTTGAACGAGCAAGAATTAGTGTTTAAAGACAAGTTGTTCAAGTCGAGACACAAATAATTAATCCTCTCAACTTTTTCGACAAAATTATTCCTTAAGTATTTCACACTTTTTCATTCAATGTTTCGCTCGATTAACTGTTAAATGTTGGTTATTTAAAAATTTCGTTTTACATATATATCTCATAAACTTTCGATAAAATTCTTCTAATTTTTTTAAGAACAAAAGTTAGAGAAAAGGAAATTTTTAAACACGTCGCAAGTAAATTTAAACTTAGCGACCAAGTTGTCAAAATGCAAAAAGGGTGAAAAAAGGAGTGTTTGTTCAGCGATCTGCACTTCACCAGGTTCAAATTTAGTAGGCAGCTCCACACCCTGAGTTCTTGAGCAAACAGCGTTTATGCAGTTTTAAAGTGCATTTCAAACTTCACTCCATGTACCCAGCTGGAAACGGATGCCAACACCAAATAACATCACTGCACACTTTTACCAGTTCTTCTTGTCAAATTTGCATACGGTCAATTCTAATTCTTTATCTACCCTTCCTCAGTAAAAAAAAGAGAGAAAGAAAATCTTACCCTTTAACACTTTGAAAAAAAATGGCGCGTCAATATATCTGAGGCTTTGCAGGAACTCACTATTTTTTCTCCTTCAATTTCGTGTCGACGAATCACAAATTTAACCCCTTTAAAAAATATCAAAGTGCAAGCGCCGTAAAAAGTTGGAGATAGTCGAAAACGAAGGAATAAAATCTCCCGTAATTTGCTGTAAGTGTCACTCGCACGCGGACCGAAAGAATAATAATAAAAAAGAATAAGTGATTTGGTGAAAAGAGGGCAAATATGTTCTAGTGGCAGCCATGCAGTTGCAGTTAAACCACGTTATGATATGCAACCGAGTGGCTTTGATCTTTTACGCTTTTTTATCAGTACCGTAATAGCTTGGGACGATAAAACGGTGCTCCATTGGGCGATATCTTGTTGTGTGGAATAGAAAGCGGTTGCTATTTTTGTCTCCAGCTGCTCGCCACTGTGTGAAGTCGCCTTTTTATTGGTGGAAAAAATGATTGGTTTCATTTTGTTGCGAGTAAAAAAAAATTAACAAAAAAAATATTTATATATACAGTATACACGCCTTTCGCGTATTTATACATATAAAAATGTTCATTTTCTCTCGATTCAAGTGACAATGACTCTTTGTAAAATGTGCTTTTACGATAAATATACTGACGTGCACTGGGTGATTGTGGCAGCTAGATACGCAGTTATGCCGCCCCGCATTATGGCGCCCGCCCTGCTGGAAGTGATGCATTTAAATGTCCTTTCGCCATGCACCATGTGGAGCAACTCGTAAAATGACAACTCCTACTCCGTTCGATTCTCTTCTCTCACATGTTAGTTTAATGCCATAAATGAAAAGTTGCAATTAAAATTTACTGCTCTATTTTCATTGCTACTTTTTATTTCTTTTTTATATTTTTTTTCAAAATCATTTCTCACCCTTGCACTACAAAACCAATCAAACTGTGTGTTTCAATCGCGCGCGCACAAGAAGAACGCCATCCAAGTCCTCTTTTTCAATTACCCACTCCTTGCACCCACCACATTATCCTAATGACGTCTATATATTTCGGTGATGCGAGGAATAAATGTCTCAAGTTCCACCCTCGTGGCTAGATGGGCAGAGCCATGTAATTACGGAGCTCTTGCGACACATGTTAGTAATCCACCTCAAAACAATTGGGGAAGTGACTCGCCCACAATTACGTCATCCCTTATAAATTACAAACGAGAAAGAAAACACGTTCCTCAATTAATTCCTCACCCAACCGAAAGAGGTTTGTCTCATTTACCGAGATAATAAAAGATGCAATTTTGCACCTTCTAACGGGTTGATGAGGATGTCCGTCCTTCATCTGTCACGATAACCCGATGAAGCTACATAGAATTCTAGTGATCGAAATGGTGCAACCTAATTAAGCATTCGGCGGAAATTAATTACAGAATTTAGTGATGCGTTTTGCCAATTCGCACACATTTCCAAGTAGACACAGGTGTGTGCTC
Organism: Stenotaenia linearis; assembly: GCA_034700445.1. Classification (NCBI taxonomy): domain Eukaryota; kingdom Metazoa; phylum Arthropoda; class Chilopoda; order Geophilomorpha; family Geophilidae; genus Stenotaenia; species Stenotaenia linearis. The sequence goes on along the minus strand of JAQIXT010000019.1, from coordinate 46,179 downwards.
AATTTTGTTTTCCTCTGAAGAAAAAGGAGATGAAGATTGTAAGGCGGTGTCCTCGGATTGTTAAGAGATGCACTCGTGAGCTTGTAATCAGCAAGGTGATTACAGTTGCTTGCCGAGAGAAAAAGAAAAGATGCGTAACGGAATTATCGAAGCCCAATTGAACTCCGGCGGCAAAATGTCTTTATCAGATTTCCAAGGCGAAACCCGATGCGCGCGCGCATGTGGGATCAAAAAATATTTCAAAGGCGATTACACAAAGCTGATTATTACTCTGTAAATTATTAAAGAAATTTTACACCGTAGAATGAAAGAAATCTTCAATTTGCTGTCACCGCGAGTAAAGAAAACTATGATTTTTATATTACAAGGTAGATATTTCCATTAGTTTTTATTTTTAGAAAATCCGGATGTACTGAAAGTAGTAAAAGAAGGAAAAAGCAATTGTGCCACGAGTGAGGAAAAAATACCCAAGCGTACATCTACCACTGATGTGTTCATTACGTGGCTCGGAGAAGTGTCACAAAGCGTTTCCAGCAGAGCAATTAAGGAGGTGGTCCACGCCAATTCTCTAGCGGTTTACCTGGACACAAGTCTCCTAAATAATGCATCTAGACGCCATTACTGCTCTACTTTACCCTAGGGGACCACTGACAGCTACGAATAAAAATGATATAAAATTTTTACAAACCTTAACGATTTTTCAACCGGTGTATTATACTCATTATAATGTTAAACTCATCTAATTTCATTACAGAAAAAAATGATTATTAAAATACTTTTTTCATTGCATTTAAATTCTTGTTTTGAACTAAAACTTCAAAAATAATATTTCTAATTTAATAAAACTGGAGCACGACTGAATTTACTAATATATTCCACATTTTAACATCACATCAATTAAATTATCAAATCAAACGTCAGCACGTATTCTTTGCGAACAAAATAAATAGCTCAATTTTATTAAGAAGTTAAAACTTCAAATGCCAACACAAATTCTAACTATTGCTTTTTTTCTTTTTTCTTTTATCTTACATAACATCTTTTGATTTGTTTATTAAGTTACTTTCACGCTCTTTTTATTTAAAAAAATATAAATTCCTTTAAACCCATCAAAACAACTTTTTACGCGAATTTCTTTTCCGGTTTGAAACATCTAAACTTGAGCCGGTTTCTTTTTCCCAAACAAATTTGCCATTTCGAGGCTTTTTTTTTCACAAAAAAAAATGACGACAAGCAAATTACTCGGAAGTACACAAAAGAGAAATGTACAGCGAGTGGACCAAGCAACTGTGTAGGGGCACCGACGCGATACAAGCATCGAACAAAACTGACTCGTGCACGGACCATTTCTTTTATATAGCCAGAAGCTAACTTGTCAGTCCAAAGTAAATAACATTATCTTGTCTCTTGCAACTCGCCTTCCACTTGATTTGACCGGCAACGCGAAAGCTACAACTGACAAAACGCCCTGTCACTACCAAAAGCCTTTTCACCTGCCACCAAACCCGTTAATACGTCATCGACCGAAATCAATTTGTAAATTTCTCTCTTCACATAGCATTGACATTGCCTACCGGCAGGTTGCACTCCAAATTACTTGCAAGTCATCGAAGACTCGTTAAGAATTCAGTGTCGACACATCTAGTAATTACTCCTTGTCAAATCTCTTAATGCCTTGCAACAAATTTCAATTGGGGCAAATGAATGTTTTAGATCTAGTCTGAGAGCTTGTGTGAAAAACTTTGATTTGTAATTGTTCGCCAGATTAACATAAGCAATTGCAGAATTGTTCAATTAACATATTTTATTTCTTAAAACTTAATCTGCTCGAAACTTTCGAAAATGATTTTCAACGCTCATCACTTTTTGTGTCAACTGTGGCTCAATTAGCTTGATCAAACACAATTACGATTTTCCCCTTCGTCTGTTTTAAAAAAAAATAATATTGTGTATAATATTAAGATACGAATGTCTTTTCAAACTCTATTTTCAGCCGCCGCAATCAACAAAAGATTTAATCTTGAGTTTTAATTGCTTGAAGTCTTATTAAAGTTATCAAACTTTGCCAAACTTGACAATAATTGAATAAGATAGAAAAAATGTACACAAAAATGTCTTTTTTGAAATTTTGATTAAAAACCCAACCGCATCTATAAAACACCCCAAGTCAATCCCCCACAGTCTCTTTCACTTTGACAAAAAATGAAGAAAAAAAAAAAACCAATCCTAAATTCACACAATTTTTTTTCTTTTTTGCTTTTTATAGAAAATCTTATTTACTTTGATGCACAAAAGATGCCCTGCTCATGACAGCTACAAGGTCTGTTAATAACCAGAGAAAGGGTTTTTAAAGATTAAAACCGAATCCCCTGAGGAGAGGATTTGCACGCCATTTTCCATCGGTAGTAGTGTAGGCGGGGGTGAGAATTGATGCGGCCATTGTGGATGACAAAAGCCCCGCAGATGGACTGGAGACGCCATCAACCAACACCTAATGGATTAGAGCTAAAGCGAGATCTCGACTCGCCTCTCTTAATGGCGCTCTTCGCCTCCAGGCACCATGAGTAGTGACAACAACTAACTTTTAACTTTCTTTTCACTTCATTAACTGATTTTACAACACGCACAAATTTCCTCCCTCGTTCAAGATGTTGTTCGCCGCTTCTTAACGAAATTAATTCTTTGCCAATTCAGAGCCTCTTCGGGTGAATCACGGTCTCCACTTTGCCATCCATTCAACAGCTGTAATTATCAGCCCCATCCAAACTGCTCGGCACGAGCCACCGGGATTAACTTTACAACAAGCGAGATACTGGCCACTGTATTCTCAACTACAATGTAAACAAATCGAATGAAACTAACTTGAAAAGTCTTTTGTTCCTTCCAATCTCACTCAATTTACTCCCTCTTGTAATTTCCTCGCCAACTTTATTAATTGTCTATTAATTAAATGACCTAGGAAAATTCCATGCAAAAGAAAGAAAACTGTTATTGCATTTCTACGAATTCTTACGAAGCCTTCCTAATCTTTCTACCCATCCCTCCCCGCAACCCAAGCAAGTTTTCAACTATAATGAGCTGCAATTTATCCTCATTTTCCACACAAACTTAAAAGATAAAACTAATATTCATTCGCATTTCCGCTTCATTTTTCCTGAATCCCAAATGATCCTTTACGCGTTTAAGTCTTCTGTTTTTTTAATTTTTTCAAACTTCATTTTTTATCGGAAAAAAAAAAGACAAAAATGGAGTAGTCTCGCCAGTCTCGTAATAACATTGAGCAATCTGCATAATGGGCACGAACTCTGAATATGGATGAAACCATAAACAAATTTATGCACACATGAAATCGGCAATTAATTTGCAACAGACTGGCTGCAAGGCGAGAAAGAGGCGTCTTCAATGCTTGTTAATGAGGTTGTTACCGTTGCTGCCAGTTTCGTGCAGGTGTAAACCACCCAGGTTTGAGTTCACACTGCACCTCGGGAAATCTTCCACCCCACACGCAGGGGATGGATGTTGTCCAGATACGGGAAATAACGGGGTTAATGAAGTTGGGGCATCGAATGATTCAGCAACAGTAAACATACCAATCAACGCAATTCACACATCAAGACATCAATTAATTACAATACCTTTCCGGAGTTCCAAGTTTTAAAAGGAATGGAAAATTTAATTTTCAAAACTAGTTGCAATCAAAATTGTGAGTTGTATGAACTCATGAATTAGGTAGGTGGACATTTATGAGCCCCTTTATGCAATGTTTCAATTGCGTGTTCGAGTAACACAGTAATCTGACCGCATTAAACCAGGATGCCACACTTTCCTACATGTATTTGAGCTATGAAACTAGCGACAGATACGAGGATTTAGGTTGCGGCTTATTAGCTGGATTAAATGTGCAAATTTTAAACGTATATCCTGCTTCAAGCTCCCTATGTTTCACACGATCCTGCACTCGGTCTACTCTCTCACACACAGATCTAAATATAAGCCTGAATATTAAATCATCAGTTACGTTGACAACCAACAATTCCAGCTACAATTCTTTAAACTTTAATTTAAAAACTCAAACCACCGATAATAAAATATTGTGTAATGCTAAACTAACCTGTATAATTAAATAATAGAATCAGTTAATGGTCGTCAGAACTCATAAAAATTTTAACAATTTTAACTGATGATAAGACAAGAGTTTTATCCATTTTATTACGTGGTGTTAAAGCGTCGTGCAATATTTGTTTATCAAATGTAGGTTTTAGTAATTTTAGTAACATCGCGGCAAATCAATCATCGCTGCTAATTGGACGTACTATCTACTTTTAGTTGTACGAGCAATAATTGGAAGTTGATATTTTTGAAGCAATAAATTTTTGTTGCCAATCGTGTATTTAACTCCCAAAGGATAACAAATCAATCGTTGGAGATTCGATATATTGACATTGTTATCATTTATATGATATACGCTTTAAGCAAATATGCCAGCGAAGAAATTTAAAAATCATTTCTAAAATTTAAATCTGCGTGCTGATCCATTTAATTAAAATTCATTTAATTTTAAATTCAATTTCAACTACTAACAAATCAATCACATCTTGAATTCAAGCAAATCAACAACATAATTACTTCAAACTTTACTTCATCTCCGCTTCTGCTCATCTAAACTCCACTTCACCTTGTAAAACACACAATAAGTAAAAGTTAACACTGTAAAGTGAAGAAAATGAAGACGAGTGAATTTCTAAATGAGAATGGAGATGGGTCAACCGAGAGCACACCGCTAACGAGGATGAAATCACGTCACCAACTGAAATCAACTCATCAGACGCGACTACTACTTCTTCTTCTATCTTCTGAATAAATCTGGTGCATGTTGAGTTCAACACTAAACGAAAAAGAAACTCCTCTGCATTGACCCCATCAACGCAAGAAATTGGTGGGCGCTTTTCCCTCGCCTTAATAGACGCCCTAACAAGCCTTAATGATCTGCACAAGTTGTTCATTACCGACTCATTGCACTCCACGAGTATCATGGCATAGTAACGTGCAACCACCTCCACACACCTCTCATCCTTTTCGCTCTGAACAACTAAAACACCTCTTCCTCAATTCCCAAGGAGAAAAAAAAAATTTGATAAAATTTAAAAACGAAAGAATCGTTGCTAAAAAATTTCTGAAGAAGTTTCCATTAAAATTATAAAGAAAAAGACCGTGTGATTAACTCGGGATTAAACTTTAAAAAAGAGGGACCCCACCTCTTAAAAGAAAAACTCTATCTCGCGCCTCGTTTGTGAACGAGACAAAGTTAATTGGGGTCGAGGAAAAAGAAGTAAGCAATCAACCTATCTTTAGTCAGTGTCTCAAACGAGCTTCTTTTTTCTTCATCGCCCTTTAATAAACGCAAGAAATCTTAGCTTGATTATGTTCTTCGCAGGAGGAGAAAAGGAAGAAGTTTGTATGGAAGGAAAGGCATCCACCTCGACTTATTGTTGATCGAATATGCGTGAAGTCTAAGCTATAATGAGGTCCATCTCTCTCGGTCCAGCCTGCCTCCCAGGGTTCAACTAGACCACCCCCCTCAACAGCAGCTGTAGAGCCACGGTTTGCTTTCGCTCGGATTTGTCTGACTTCAGGCAAATCATATTTATGGCATTGCACGCGCGAACAGCAATAGATTTTTTCCCTACGTCTCTACCCCTTACATGGTGGCTACTCTCATGCACACGGTGTACGGATGCGATGCAATTGATCCCATAATGCATTTCACTTTATTTTAAAAGGAAAAATGTATATTGTGGGAATGGATGCAGCTGGAAAAGCCTTAAGCTACACGAGTTCATTAATCCTTTCACTAATTATGTCAATATTAATGAGAATTCTTTTCTTAAACAGACATCTTTTTAGATTTATTGCATTTTTTAATCCCTTAAAATATTCCACTTTAAAAAAATTTCTAAAAAGAATCAATAAATGTACATTAAAAAAAATGCAAAAATGGATGTAATAATTGGTTGAAAAATATTGCATATTCGCCCAATCTTTTCAGCTTAAAAAAGAAAAAAAATGTATATAAATGGAAGGAGGCCTTTTTTGAATAGTTGAGTGGTGCACTAACTGCACTTTGGGTTCGTTAGGAGAGCTGTCAAGTACAGCAAAAGAAAATGTCCTTCAACAACCAGTAAGGGCACTGTAACGTCGACCTCAGTCACAAAGATGGCAAAAGGAAAATTGGCCTCAAAATGACTTTGCAACAAATGCCACCTGCAAAGCCACCTTTAGAAACAAACTACCAAGTTCCCAATTTAAAAAAAAAAACAAGATAATAACACTTTTGGGAGAGATAAATTGTATTATTTTAATTTCCAAATTATAAATTTTCCCAATCGATCAATAAAAAAAGCAATTTTAAATTGTTTTTCATTTCAACCAATGCTGTAGATCTCAAATCGCCTTCAATCTTCGAATCTAATAAAAAATCTAAGCAGCAGAAGAAGTGAGCCCAATGTTAACTTCATTCCTTTAACTTCCAATTGACACAAAACGTTCTAAATGGTTTACGCTGAGTTAAACGAGCTAAATCGAGTAAAAATTGACAAACTCTCTCTCGCTCTTTCACGCGACTCATCTGCATTTATTAAGACTTTAAGACTCAACTATTTATACCTACGAGAAAAAGTCAAATAAAAACTTATTTTAAAGAACGAAAAAAATAAAACAAAAAAAGCTTTTAATATTAGGCAATTAAAAATTCAATTGCATGCAGTGCAGCAATTACGAGGATGAACAAGTTTTAAAGAAGACGAATCCTCAGATGAAAATACACTTTTTAACTCCCTGAGAACTCGGTTAAAAATGCTCCAATTCAATGGTGCGTCGAGGCAATCAGCGTGAAGTCACACGCCCCAAAATCCGATTTCTCTTTTGCTAAATTCTACAAAGGCAACTGTAAAGAAACTTTTTATCCAATTTCTTTCACCAATCTTTCGTTTAAAAAGAATTTCAACAAAAATCTAATTTTCTTAAAAAATAAAAGAAAAATAAAAAATAAAGAAAACACTAATAATCGATGCCATTTGTTTCTCAGTCTTTCTTATAAAAAAAATTATTTCCAATACATTCTCAAATCTTATGAAAGGAAAAAATCTTCCTTTCAAATCGTTAGTCATATCGATTTCAGCATCAACTCGTTTTGCATTAAACCAGATAAAACTTTGATGAAAATCCGTAATGATTTTTTCCGTATTCAATTGAAATGTTTCTCCCCTCTAGGATTTCTGCCTTAAAGTATGCATCTCCACTCTTTCATTCCCATAACTATACTGCCCCTTTTTCCATTAGGGTGAGGTTGGGGGCAAACACAGCCCTGAATATTGACCCACATCGCTCACAACGAAGAGACGTCTTAATGCATTTTAATACTCAAAATCAGGCCTTTACTTGACAGAAAATGTCCCCAGCTTTAGTTGATGGCTGCTGAAGACTTTATTTCAGCTGCCAATCAGATCCACAGGTGATGAAAATCGATCGCTTTAAACCGTAAATGTTAAATGAACAGAGATACAAAATTATTTTATATTATTAATATAATATACATCAAAAATAATTCATGGCTTATATCTTTCTCGCTAAAAAAGATTCTCTTTAATCTTCCCGCCAAAAGATATTGACAGAACTTTCCCTTACACCGGTGGATCGATTCTCCAATAGCAATTGTAAAAAGAAGCGTCGATTTTATTTGCACTGCTCGCAAATAAAATATTTTTTCCAATAACTAAAAAAAAAAATGTTTATTATTCGGTGTCAACAGCCTGTATTTCACCTGAAACTGAAATTGGTTCTGCTATGGAAATAGTAAAAAATTTTCCTTTTTTTTTTTTTTTTTTTTTTTTTTTTTAGTGAAATGAAAGTAAAGCTCGTCTTGAAGAAATCTTTTATAGAGACTGCATTCATTTCAAGTACTTTGGCCTTCTTGGCCCTTGACGGTTACAAAACAATATCGGTCCTGCAGAGAAAATCTTCTTTTCAATGGTCATATAACATCATTAGTTTCACGTCCAATCACGTATTACTAAGACAGTCCAAATGCCCAACATTGACATTGGGTTTCCATTCACTCATGACTCTTCCTTAAAGTAGAAATTCACCATTGATTTTTATTATTTTTGTCAAACTCGTAGCCAATACTGGATTTGAGGCAAATGTTTTCGCTGCAATTATTATTAGATAAAAACAAGAAAATTCCATTTCTTGAAAATTCACATTTCATTGTTCCCAAACAAACTCAAACAAACTCAATTGAATAAAATGTTATCACCTAACAAAATAACAAAATAAGACAAAAATTTGTTATTCGTGACTGAAGTTGAAAGAATATTAATTTACTTCAACAACAACATAAATTCTAAGCGTATAATCGATGAAGTAAAATAGGATGTATAAAGGAGGTGGAGAAATTTATATTTCCCAAGCTAACATTAAGAAAATGGACTCCAGTGCGTTGTTTCCATTTTTCATGGGCCAAAGTTTTCCCTTAATAAATAGCTAGCGTCGTGCATGAAGATGGCATTCTGCCTGCACCCTTAACATCACACTTACAGTCCCAAGGCCCTCGTTCACTCGAATGAAATTTTTCAACAAAGTGCCCTCTTTTGGCCTAAAGGAAACCTTCGATTCTCCAGAGACGCTAGAATACGAACTTCTAACTACTCTTGAGTTAAGCTCTACACTGTCACGAAACAAGCCCGCAGCCAAACCCAACGAATCGTCTTGTTGTTACGTTCCTCGCTCCGCTCATCCTTCAACGAATATCTCAGCACTTCAACTTAAAAACGCAAAGAAAAAAAATTTAAGATAAAAACTAAGCAGCATCATATCCTTTTTTTTTCTCCATTAAACGAATTCATAGAATCAAATTTACATCTTACAAAAACGTCAACAAATTCTATTCTTTAAGAAAATAAAATTAAGCCTAATGAAGAAAACACAAATAAAACGTATACATCATTAAATAACGTAACCCTGGCAGAATTGAGATGGACTAAACCCAGGTTGAAAATAGTATATTGATTATCTTGTTTTTCTGCCTTTGGTGAAGAGGAAAGAAGAGTGTGAGCTCCCCCTTTCTCCATGTCACACTCAGATGCAGTTCAAGAATACGATCCCCCAATCAAGGCGAGCAAAAGCAATTAATTGGAAGGAAGAACAAGCACTCATGCCTCACTATTCTGTCGCCTAAGACTCGATAGAAGTGTCCAATTCAAAACACATTCAACGTCCGAATGCGCACAAATTCATCTTACGATTAAGGACGTTGAAAAAAAAATCTACCTTGATGTATTATGTAAAGAAAGAAGTAAATCAAAAACACAAAAATACTTATTTACTAACAGGATCTTAGTAGACACGTAAGAAGGGGGTGAAAAAGTATATTTTTTGCTTATCATCAGTTTGCAAACACAACTGGAAAATGCAAAGAATAATATACAAGATCACTTCTCTTTTTTCATTTTGCCTTCTTCGCATAACCCATCTAGAAATATGGCTCTTGTCATTTTTTATATTTTTTTGCATGACATTGGAACATTTGACAAAGCAAATATTTCAAAACTGATAACGTGCACACGATTCAACTTCTGTCAAACAAATAAGTACCCGACTTGGCTTAATAAAACAGATCTTACGTATCTTAAAATTTAATAACCACGTTTCGAATTAGTGGAATAACAGATGAAAACATCCTCTTGCACCTCCTCCGGCAATGATTGGCAGTGGAAACAATCACCATGACAACAATATCCAATTTCGCGTGACAACGGAGACACCGTTGCCATCACGACCCACGCCACTATAGCCTCAACTGGGAAAATTGATACTTGGCTCTTTGGATGACCAGTTGATGACCAAAATCCTCGATGATTGCTACAGAGGTTCCCCCCCTTACACTCACGTCCACATTGATTTTTCAAATAGAAATATTAAAAAATGTCAGATTTTTATCTCAAAAGAGAAAATTTTCATCAAAATCATTCTCCCAACTGAATAGTACGAAGCCATATTAAGATGATTGCCTTTCACTGGCGAATACACAACAGATCAAAGCCCAAGATATAATTCCCTTGTGCAGGATTTATTCCGGAGATAAATTGCCAAGATTTTCATTAAGTTAATGAGAAAAATAGAGGCGCACATACTCTTCGTGTTTAGACTAATAACAGCAACGAGATTTAAAGTGCCTCTTATTGCCCATGTTTGAGGTCACTCGCAACTGACCTTAGTCATTAAAGCAAATTTTCAAACTCCAAACTCAATTGACACTTCACTTTACCATATTGGCACTGACAAGACAAAGTGCACTCCAATAAACAAACAGTAATTTAATTACATAGCTCGACACATTTTCTTTTAAGCTCTCCTTCTTAATTAATGTGGACCAAATAAAACTAGTGACAAACTCCACTCGAAATTCAGTCCAGATTGCGCGAATAAACCAGAAACGCTGAACCAATGCCCACGTGATATTCTCGTGGTAAAATGGATTCACAAACTCATTTTTAGGTGCGGCCAGGTCATCAATCATTGGTCTCTAGAAGTTTTACCGGAGTAATAAGGGAGATAGAGGGGCAACCACATCAAAGCTAAAAGAAAAAAGCATAAAAATAAAAAGGAATAAGGAGAAAAATACATGAAAAAAAAAACCCACTAAGCTTATGGGAGAAAGTGATGCTGACGTTGGAAGTTACTGTGGGGTAGCAAAAATTGTAGTGTTGGCGGTAATTCTCGCAAGTCCCAAGAGAAAAACAGAGGTCTTTGATTCCACAATGCTGTAGAAAAGCAGACAGCAATTTCTGAGAAGGTTGCGTCTCCATCTAAAGGCCAAGAGATGATTTGATTTATGAGATCTACGGATCTCCCATACGGCCCAAAGAGCAATGGAAGCTTAGAGAAACATTACTATGTAATTTTAGATGGATCCAATCCAGAGGAATCCCTTGCCGCAAATGCACTTGATCCTCGAGTATCGACCTCAGGTGCAGACTTAGAAGAAAAGAAGAAATCATGAAACCCAAGTTAAAAAAGAAATAAATGAAAGACATTTCTCGAAAAAAAAATTCTCGCTAATAAAATTTTCTATAGATAAAAGTCAAATCTAATTGTCTCATTATCTCGCAAAATACTAAGTGGAAGAAAGAAATTTGAATGTCTTCGATTTGACACCTTTCAAATAACTTGAAAGATTTTTATATCATTTTTTTTTATTATTGATTTCGCTCTTCTTTTAGGCTTGCACATCTCTTAACAGATGGCAGAACCAATTCGTTTTAAGTGTTTCTTTGCCAATGGTGACATTATCAACCAAGCAGCGTTGCTGTTTTCCTCGTGTATTCTTGGCCCGAATAAACTCAAGGATGTTTACTTTGAGGGCTGCGCTCCTCTCTCAATCTCATTTCAACCCTCTTTCGCCTGCATGGCAAATATAGTTTGAGGAATGGAATTTATGATAATGTCGCAAAATCAACTTTTTTTCCCCTCTTCCTCCTCCTCCTACCTTTCTTCTTCCTTTTTTTCTCTCTCTCTCTTTCCTCCATATATAAAATTACCTTTCCCATATCCTTTGTTAAGCCTCACGGCTCATATTAGAAATAAAGTCGTGTTTCCATTGGAAAATACTTTAAACATCTCAATAACAAACTTTGAGAAATATTGCAATCCTCGCACACGGCACCGAGTATTGCCCCCCTCTAACAACATTATTATGCAAATGACAAACGAAGAAGACAGAAATGCGCAGGAAAAGAGGGCGGGCGGATGAGGGAGAGGAAAGTTTACAACACACTGCACTTCTCATATTTCTTTTTCAAATGGAAATTTAAATTTCCAAAACGGCCATTTCGCCATACCCAATGTCCAGTTACGTGTTGAAAAGTCAGCTGCAACGATTAATCAAAACCCACGTCATTTTACACACATTACGACCCTCTGTGCGCTCCTCTTTTCAGCAAAATATCGATTTTTAGAGTACGTGTGAGAAAAGTTCGGGTCAACAGGTGTCGTTTGGGTCACACGCCGAGGTCTTAACGAGGTGGGAAACTTGTGCGAGTCTAATTAGTAAAATTTCTCCTCTTTTTTTCCCCCCTTCTTCTTTACCCTGAACCCCCTTTTCGGTGAATGAGAGTGATTAAGTTCTTAATAGAAGTTTTTCTGTTTAACGCTTGATGCGCCCATAAAACAAGATAAATGTCAACCATTAGAGTGATTAATGAATTCGGGTTAATTATGGGAGCAACGAGGTTGAAGTGTCAGCCAGGTAAAAATTGGTCCCACATCTTTGAAAAGGAAGGGAAAGAGAGAAAAGAGGGGAAAAAAAATTTCCAACAATCATTCACGTGTTCCTAATTCGCCTCCATTTTCCATCATCATTCACTAAAATCTCTCGACAAGACGCATGCGCCAAGTCAGGTGCTGATGCTGGCTCTTGAGAATTGGTGCAGGCCTGCTGAGAACACTTTACTTTTTAATTACTTCATATGCCAACGCCAGGAAGTTTTAATTGTGCTCAGGCATTAGTTAAAAGCAATAGTGGATAATGGACACGAAAAATCAAAAAAAAACCGCAAAAATTCTTTTTATTCTTCTGTCTTTAAATACCAAACTTTAATTACACTCTGCTTTTGACAGACTTGGTCCAAAGTCGTCTGGCCTCCACCGAGATAACCAATGACCACACGCTTGGCTGAGTTTCAAAGAAACCAGCACTAATTAATATGCAAATTAAAGAGAAAATAAAAAGCAGTAAAATCCTAAAAAGAAGAAAAATGAACGCCCAGAGGATAAATAAATATTTAGTTCTCGTGTGCATCTTGAGATTTGGACTTTGGCTACATTTTCTTGCCTCTTGCTTGAAACATAAATTAAGTAAAGACAAATAAAGGAGTCAGTCTCATTAACACAAGTGTCGTCCGAGGGAAAGAATGAATAGAAAATGAAGGCGCCTCACACGGTCCACTTTAATTAGTTTTCTTCGTCGCTGAGATATTCATCAAATGCCCTAAGACAAAGACGATTCTCAAGGTCTTTTTTAACTTGTTGAAAACAAAGTAGTTCTTGATTGCAAGCAACGATCCTTTTGGCAAATACGGGCGTAGAGAGGGAACGGGGGGATGCGGAGAAAGTACTTGTACTTCACTTGGAGGCACAACTTATTTATTCTTTTATGTCGTTTCGGTTCTTGAGTGTCTTACACTCGCAGCATAACTGAATATTAAAGGCGCAGCTTCCATTGTGTCACCAACCGGCATTGTAATTAACATGCGTATTACGAGCAACTTTAAATGCCTCTTGAATAAATTAGAAGACAAGATCGTTCTCCGCAAATGCCTTTCAGGATGAGGCATCCGCTCACAAAACGTGAATCAGTTTTTATTTTTTTTAATTAATCTTATTTTTCATCGTCGACACAAAAACAATTACCAAATAATAATTTTTTTCTTTTGTTTTTATCGTTCGAAGAGAAAGCCAAGTGCCAATTTAGTGCTTCTTGTCCCTGCCTTGCACGCAAATCCATTATATTTTATTCAACATTTTTCAATTCGCTTTTTAAATATAAAACTTTTATTTTCTCTAGATTAAATCTCAGGTCTCGTTCTCCTACATACACAAGAAAACAAATTCATATTTGATGAAAATCGAGTACCGCAGTCAAGCCGACCGGGGTGCTTTTAAGCCCAGAAAAACATAAGGCACTTTCAAATCAACGCAAGATCCACTATACTTTTTATTCGAAGAAACAAAAAAAGTGCTATTTATTTATAAGTTTAAAAAATTATATTACTTCCAAAATGATAAAAAAATGATTACAGTTTTCCGATTCGTAAACATTCGTTTTTAAAATCACCCATCATCAAAACATCTCTTTAAAAAAAGAATTTCGAGAAAAAACTGAAAACGAGAAAAAAAATCTCAGGAGGGACTCTCTACTGGATTAAAATCTCATTTTCAACAGTAGAGCAGTGCCTCGAATTTTTTTTCCTATTTCATTGAAAAAAAGAACGAAGACTATTGGCCGCTAAGCTTCTAAGCTGCTGTCAATACCTATAGGTGCTTGGTAGAACCTCGTTGCGTTAACGTATTAAAAAGAAAAAGGTTATCATCCATCGAAAAAAAAGTTGATTTCTTTTTATCCGTCGAATATTATTGACTGTTGTACAATGAAGATCTTTAACAACAAAGCCCGTCCTCATTTCTATTGCCTAAATTGGCATTCTTCATATTAGATTTTGGTGAGGCAATAAAAGAAGGAGCTTTAAAGTAATTCTCTTATTAGACGGGCAGAGAAACGAGAGGACAGTCCAATATGAAGCTGGAGGTTTGAGTAAATCCGTTTATAATTAAGTCGTTGCCACGCGACCGAGTAGTATTTTTCAATCTGTTCACTTCAGTCGCAAACTTAAATGCAATGTCTTTCTATTCCGCACGCTGTCCATTATGGTAATTACCCTCAAAACGTTGTTTCCTTTCAGAAGGGTTTCCATCCCAAGTCCCCGGTGGCCCATCGTAGCAACCATCAGCAGCCTCCATTTGTGTGTTGCACGCGAGAAAGACGCCCCGATTTCCTCCGTAACAAACAGACCCCAAATGACTCGTGAGTCAGTGGGGGTATAGCGAAAACCTCCAACTCTCAAAGCTCTGATTTTGCCACAAACATCTGCCGCCTCCATCCGCCGGCTCAAATCGCAACTGCACGCAACAGAAAACAATTTAGTTTAAAAAATTAAACAGCTTTTCGTTTCTTTAGGCACGAAGTATTAAAATACCTTTTGGGACGTTAAAAATGCAATGCTATTATAGAATAAAACAGAATTGTTGGACGAAAAAATCTTGTTTACTGTTTGAAAACACCCTCGACTTGAAAAATCCACTTTTGTATGCGTGAAAAACCTTTCAATATATATAAAAAATGCAAACTGTGCCCGCCAGGATTTTGCACTAGAATCTCCGTTGAATCGTAATAAAACTTTTTCTAAAGAGGAGAATTTCTTGCAAAAATAACTCGTTTCTTCCCTTTCATTGGATTAATTGTCAATCAATGCGAGAGCGTTTTGTTTTGAGCGCGCCTTGTCTTTCATTTCACGCATGCGTGCATCTACTAACTTGATACGTGAAACTTAACCGCACGTGCGAATCGCCTTCCCCTCCACTTGGCGCCAGTAATGCGCAATTCGAATGGAACGAATCGAGTGTTTACTCCAAATGCGCCGAGCCCTTTTCGAATGCATGAGCGCCCACCGTGGCCACCAAACGCTTAAAAACATGCATTCACCTGAGGAATCTCGAGAAAATGTAAACAATATTTTAAATATCCTCGTTCGATGACGTCAAATAAAACCTGCTACACTTTTCCATCTCCATTACAATCAAAACTGCATCGCATTATTTCAAAATCGACAATTCAACCAAGTTTATTTGTTTTGCGAAAACCAGACAACACTTTTCTCGCAAAATTGATTTAATTGCTTAATTAAAATCCTAACGACGCCCAACTTTAAAGTCTGCTTTCATTCCAAAGTTAAAAATATTTTGTAAACAACTTTTGTAGTTGTTAACGTCGGCTCAAATTCGCTCGCAAATAAATAACAAATTATTTTTGAATAATTCGAATCGAGAGCTCTGATCGCTTCAACCTCAGGCAGGAAAACAAATAACAAGCGAATGACAACAAACCCAATAGCCTTCTTGCACATCAACACCCAGTTTACCAATGACTTGCGTCTCATTTATCTCAATCAATGAGGAGATGGACTGAAAAATTCATCCGTGTTCGGCTCTAACAGAAGCCCGTACCAATTAGCACTTCTCACCAACTTGGCTTCGGTTTCGCAAACAAATAAATCCGAGCCTTAGAGGAACCACCAGCAGGCGCCACGCATCATTCTCACGCAGCACCGCCGACATTAAAGAGCAACTTTAAAAACTCAAACTGATTCTTCTATTTACTCTATATACTCTATATACAAAAATCGTGCAGTTGCTATTTGTTCTTTCCATCTATCCTTTTCATCACAACTGAGTGGCTTTTGTTCTTCCCTTTTAAATTACTCCCATCCTTTTCTGCGGTAAACAATAGATGACTCTCACACAAACAGCAGCTGCTGCTTTGCCTTTTTTCCCTCTCTTCTTTTCTCTTTTTGTCCCCACTTTTTTCTTTATCTTAGAAATGCTAGGCCAAGTGCATTTCGTTAAATGAATTGCAAAGTTGGCCCCGAGCTTTGTTTATCCGCAAAAGATAGATTGTTTCCTGCATTTTCGAATGTGTCTGCAACTTGGGAGCTGAGATGCCCGAGAGATTTGCAAAAGGAAATTCGTGTGGAGAGAGAGAAAGAAAGAGAGACAGTCGACTTGAGTTGCAATCTCTATCGCTGGTCGCACATAGATGCTGTCTTCACATATACACAACTTCTATTACTTTGCTCTTTCTTTGTTCTTTTCAATTTATTCATTTCCCCAATCGCTAGCCATCGTTAAGTCAACTTAATCCCTCCGCGTCTCCTATCACGTGACGCCATTAAAAACACTGAGACATTCATAATCGCATTCACCAGACCCCTCATCATCCCCTTATACGCAGAAAGGTGCGGGTAAGGGAGTCTTGTCAAAAACAGAAAAGTGCCTCGTCATGGGAGCGCTCCGGGTCTTACGTTTGGGTAAACAAACGCGTACTGAGGACCTGCTTCTGACGGCTTAACACGCTGCAAAGCCAAAAGCAGGCAGGCGGCAACGCTTACACTAAACACTCGACCGGCCTTAAGGGGTTCTGCCACTGTTTGCACGTCACAGTCTTCACCTGTCAGCTGCAAGATAAGTGACCAACACTTGAAAACACATTGAGCACGAAAAATAAAACATTAAACACATATTTCATCATAAATAATAAAATCCATCCACACAGGTGCAACCCTAATATTTGTTCTCACAGAATAAAAAAAAGAGTAAACTTTCTGTAAAATAATTAAAAATTCAAATTTTTCCTCTCGTTAAAAATGTAAACACAAATCTAGAAATTTTTTTTTAAAAAGTCTTATTTTGTTCCATCCTGCAGGAAAAAGTTACGACCTCGACTAAGTACCAAGAAAGAGACTAAAAATCTGTACAAATGAAGCTATAAAGTATCTTGGCTGCAATTAGGAAAATGTGCCATTAAATAGCACACACAGCTTAGAATTAGTTTACTACCTACTCTTTGTGAAAAATTCTTCGCATCATTCACGCCCTCGCGCACGCAAAACCAAAATAATTTTTTAATTATCGGAGTTGCAGACTTAACCTAACCTTTTGCTTACTTTTCTAGGCTTAGATATTATTTATTCAAAGCGCACGTTGTTGAATATTAAATTCAATTTTTAATAAATATCAAATTACAATACTACTCTTAACTTTAAAATTATTTTTTTTTTTAATTTCATGCTTGCATAATCCCATACCCCATTTTAAATTTATTAATTTCAATTTAATTAAAATATCATATTACGATAAATTTGCTTTCTCCATTGAAATCCTGCACGTCAACGATGGAATCATCGAAAATTTCTATTTGGAAACATTTATTAAATTTTTTTTAAAAAGAAAATCCAAAAATAGAAAAAAAATTTAAAAATCCATGCCTATCATCAACTTTTGCTAACAACACTGCCTGTTATGAAAAGATAGATCTACTTTTAGCCACTACTCGGGTCTTTTTTCTTCCTCGAACAGCCAGAATTCCTGGCGGGAGACGGCAAAGGAGAAGACTCCGGTAATAGGATGCCTTCTCCCCGTTAGCTATCGGCAAAAGAAACAGAGACGGGGAGAAGATGATAAGAAAAACTCCACCTACACACATATACACAAAAATCAATAAGCTTTGTCCAAGGCTTCTTCTCCCTCGATGCAAATACTTTTTCTTTTCTTTCTTTCACCATAGTAACTTTTCCCCCTTCACTGTTCTCTTTTTCTGACTTCTTTTTACGACAAACAGAGACATGTAACACAATGCAGATTTTGAGTCCAATTTACTTCTCGCAGATAAACTCCGTCCCATCAGTCGTATTCATATATTCAGGAATAATTTCTGGCAAATAAAACTCTTCAACAATTCTTTAAAAACGTTGAAAAAATAAAGAGAAAACTTTAAAATTTGTTTGATACTAAATCAACTTCAAAGCTTTTCTCTCGAAAAATATTCTCCATCGAGGCTTATAAGTTTCTTAAAATGAGGTTTAAATCAATTTCTACGAAAGTTGTAAACAAGAAATTTGCTTTAAGAAGAAAATTTTCCATTATGAATAACTGAGATTCATAGAACTGGAATTTATATTAACTATTGTTGCCTTGGTGATTTTCATGTTGTGGTAAATGACCAGCTATTTTTAATACTCTTATTATTGTGAACCCTTTTACTACTGAAATGACTTTTTGATTCCTACTTTCAGAAAAGTGGTCACAGTATTTTCATTCAAAGTATTATTGAATAAATTATGCGGCTGATACCGAAGCAGTTCATGAATAGATATGAGGTAGGCCTACGTACCTCATTTTGAACAGTTTTGTAGTAACAAAATCCATTCCTACGCTCTTAATGCTCTTAATCGAACATCATTATCAATTTGAACCGTTTATCGAACCTGATCGTTTCATTTTTTAAAAAATTTCCTTACCGTGCCTTCCATTTTTCAGTCATTCTTAAATCACATAAAAAAGTACAACAGAAGTGGTTTACTTACCTAAAAAGAAAAAAGAAAAATTATTAGCAATTTTTACAACAAACAAAAATTTTAGAAATTTTAGAAAAGTTCGATATTCAATAATACGGAAAGAATTTAGAGTAGCAATACCCTTAAGGATTTTTATTCTTTAATTTAATGCCTGATTAAACAAGCAGAAAACAAAGTCACCCCATCTGGCGACATGTTGCGTAAATAATAATGACATATCAATAACGCATTCTGCTCCTCATTCTTTACAAATGTGTAGAGGAAACTCGGTTGAGGCTATTGGCCTCGGAGAAAACGGACGTAAAGAGAAACGTGTCGAGCATAATTTGGCGAAAACTAAGAAGGAAAATTTTGGTCGAACGAACAACACAGCTGTTGTCGCTCTCCGTCCATTTTAAAACGAGAATCAATTTGATAAACAATTCGATCCGATATGCAAAACAGACTTGTAACAAGCAGCGCCCCAAAATTGATTCGCTTTACATACTATTTCGATTCAATTAATTTTTTAATAACCTCCCATCTCATTTTGCATCAGGTTGTTCGGTTGGCAACACGTACTGCACCGCATTTATGCATCGTGCAGCCAGCAAAGCAATGCACGCATGCGTGCATCCAGTTTTCATTGTCTGCTTTCTCAGACCAAAAATTAATGATGACAGATTAAAGCATCCACCGTGAAAAGAAAGCAGCCATTAGGGTCCAAAAGAAATCCGTCTCCATTTCGACTGAAACGAAAACGGACAGACCTTTCTTAATTCGTCTTGACGATCGGGTCAACGTCAACTTGCGAAAGAATGACAAAAGAGATAAAGCCGCATCAATCTTTCTTTTTCTTCATTTACTTTATATTTGACTCGTACGGAATAAATGCTCCTATCCCGGCGCACACACCTCATGGTTATAAACACACCACTCTTTGCTTTTGTCATCCGAGTTAACAGCGGCCACTCCATTCATCAATGTCAAACCCTCCACCGGAAATGGAGTTCCCACCATTCCACTATTACATGCAAACAAACCCACAACGAAACCTGTTGTCACGCGCATATTAATGGACCCTTCTCCATTATCTCATCGATTACCTGAAAACTTTCCCGATCGATCAAACTTGACCACAAACAACATAAATTTTTTTTATTATTACGGCGAGTTGAGAATTCTTATGACATCGTCTTTCCATTCAAGATTTTTCTTGCCTTGACACATTGAAGTTGCGCTCCACGTCCGCAGTGAAGGCGCAGTCGTGTTTAGCCTCCGTTTTATGTCGGAGGCGCCGGTGGCAACGAGAATCTTTCTTCCGTAAAAATTAAATTCTCAAAAGTCGCGCGAGCTAAATTCAGAAATTTCATCCAGTCACGAATCGACTTTGAATTACTACGGCAAAACGTGTGCGGTAAGAAAAGCTTCTGAATATTTCATACTTCGATCAACGGGTACAAAACAACAAGAATAAAAAGGGGAAAAGGATAAATAGAGGCATCTTGCACCAGATTTGTCCCTAAATTTCAGTTTAAAGTCTACAAAATTGATTGTAAAGGTTTACCAAAGAAAAAAAAATGTTTTCAATAAAATTAATGCGACTGGAAAGTTTGTTCTAAAAGAAAATTCTAAAGTGCCACTTATTCAATATGATAATGGGGCGTTTAGGCATAAAAACCGCATTGGGATTGCCTAGAAGAACGAGAAGACGCATGCGCATTTGATCACTTGCATCCCAATCCGTGACACTTTCAAAATTCCTTGCACAGAGGGAACTTTAGTTGAAATTTCCCCCGCCAAGAATGATGAGCGACTGATGGGACCTGACGGACCTCCCTTCGCGTCCAACAGATGCGCCACGAGGGAGTTGTTGGCTAGTCAGGTGACCCGCACTGCAATTTCAATGCAAACACGCGCACCGTGCTGCCCCAATATCCGAGTCTGGTGTTATTGGCCTTGCTAGGTCCCTGGCCACCAAGCTGCAGACGAATGTCTCATTTACCACAACCTAGAGCACAACATATGAAAAAGAAACAAGTCCCTGATTGCCTTCGCACGTAATGGCGCCACCTTTCCACCTTCGATAAATGCAGAGGGCCGCAACGTCTTCGCCTTATCGACCAAAGTTTCCCTTCCCTTTTTTTAAACGCAAACAGCTTTCACTTTCCTCCTTCTTTCTCTCTCTCTCTTCGAGAGTCGTATCTTTTTTCTACGAAATTTCCCTTCCACCACAACAAACGCCCAGAAAAATGATCGCCAAGATGGCAGCAGGTGATGTGATGTGTCCTTCCAGTACTCAACTTGGCTGTTCCGAAATAAGAATACCTCGTATTGGTTATCAATAAAAGCTGAGCTCACTCGACGCGACAAGAAGCACAGAGACAAAGGGAAACCAACTTCCCCTTCTAGCTGCCTTCCCTTTTCTTGGTTCGTTCATCACCTTGACTGTTCCTTTTCTTGCCGCATCGGTTCCCCGCACCATTTTTCGAGTGTCTCTCGCCGCAAATGCAAAGCCACGTCTAGTAAAGAACGTCGCCCACACCTTCCAAACTCTTTTTTCAACTGTTGTGGCCTCTGCGCACTACCGGTCGATAGATGCACGCTTTAGAGACGGAAGGCCACTTTTGAGAGAAGGTTAAAACAGACTAATAACAAGAGGTAAAATAACACTGTCAACAAGGAAAACAGCTATGTAATTGCATTATTAATGAGCAATTTTTAAATAATAAACGAGTCGTCATTATGTTTCACATCGGGTACACTTGTGACACGACATTAAGGCGAGCTAGCTTTCAGTCCAATGTCGAGTTTTCTCTCGCCGAAACTAGATTAATTAGTTAGTTTCGCGCTGGCAACGACAGATGGAACTACAATCCCACTCACGGCGAGCAATGGAAATCGCACTCATTTTTCAACCAGGTGAACATGTACAGGTCAATTTATTAAAGTTACCTTGTATTGATCGCTTCAAGCCATCATCAAATGCAATTTATAACGAGAATGAATTAAACATTGTACGCTGTATAATTTTATAATTAAAAAATAGGAAATTTATTCCGACATGAAACTAAAAATTATTTCCCAATAATTAACGAACGAGGTATTAAAGTTTTATTATTCTATCTTGTGCTAATTAAGTTGGAATTGAATTGGAGAAAAACTTTTAAAAAATAATTGCAGATCTAAATTTATGCATTAATTGGTTATTATTCCGAGTTATTACAATTTTATCCAACTTAATTTTCCAATTTCTCCATATTTTGTTATTTTTTTGCAAATTTCATCCACTAAATACAAACCGAACATTTTTTTCTTGATTTTCGGTCATAAAGGACCAGATACTATTAATCAATCCGCCATACAACAATTTACAGATATTTACCCCTCTTTAATCCCATTGTTGACATTAATTGCACCAAATTTACTTTCAGATATTCAAATCGATTCAATCAACTGCATGTTATGACGTCATTACTGTCAATAAAGAACAAATGTATTGATACACATTTCAATAATTCATTACTTCCCCTGAAAATTTTGCCTTTAAAACTAAATTTACTCATTAAAATGTAAATGTCCATCACTTTCTCGTATCTCAATTTAAATTTTAAAAACACGATAGACAAGCGATTGATTGCGAGGAACATTTTTTAAAGATGAGATAATGCGTTTCTCTTATACGGGCAGTGAAATTTTTTTCTTTTCTTACTTTTTCTCTCCTTTTTGCTCAAGTGGAATTTAGGGCATTCTTCCAAGAATGTTCCAATGTTGATTACTCTGTAATTCGAGGGAACCAAGAATGGGACAGTGATGGATCTCCGCTTGCACATCTCATACAATCATGGGATCCCATTTATCAGCAGAACTCACTCCAGTCAAGTCGGATTTGATATCGGGGAATTTTTCCATCAACAAGAAACTCGACGCTACCAATGCAATCAACGGACAAAGACAAAAATACTAAGCGAAAACAACTTTTACTATAATTTCAAATTGAAACCCGTTATTATACTTTTCACCCAAAAAAAAAAAAAAAAAATGGAATATTTTTTTCAAACGACAAAAAATTAACGAAAAAAATAGCCAAAATGATTGAAAAAGAGGGAATAGTAGCAAGATGTTTCCAGTTGCTTGCAGCTGTCTGTAGTGAAGGATGCTCGCATCTTTTAACGTGTTGGATTCTTGCTAAAAAGAGATGAATGGCCTGTCAATAGCCATAATACTCAACTGAGCTCTCTTAGGTTCCGTAAACCTTGTCGAATGCTACAGTGGGACCATCTGCTGAGACTGAGATAAGAAGGAGGAAGTGAGAGTAACGAACTGGTCAATTTGATTTAATGCACGCCCATGTAAACAAGTGATTTTTATTTATGTCTTTGCTCGTGCACTGCGCCTTTCAATCACTGTCATCTTGTCGAAACAACAGACGAGCAAAATACAAAAGACCTCCTTTTACCACCGCAAACATATCGATTTTACCAAGGAAATTAAAAATTAAATTATGACTTTGCAAATATTAACTTTCGACTTTTCTGTTTTGCTCGTAAAATGCAAACTTTTCCTACTTTATAACTCTAAAAGAAAAAAATAATAATAATAAAATAGAAAGTATGGGGAAAACATAATAAAATAAAGGCTATAATGTACAAAATGTATATGTATAAAAAAAAGGTCGAATATCTGAGCTCGGGCGTCAAGTATGTTTCTAGCAAAGACGTACAATTTCCTTTGTAAAGAACATCTATTTCGCCACAGGAAATGACAAAGTGCCTTTTAAAATGTCATCCGCAGAAAACGAGGCTGAGATTTCTTGTTTCCAATGTTGCATCCAACTTTTTATTTATTTATTTATTTTTTCGCTCAAAATGTGAATTTAAACACAGCGAGGTCATTTTAAGAGTTCGCAACTAATACTCTCCCTCAACTGGTTTTCAAGTTTTTAAAAAATGTGGAAATTTCTCTTGGGACGCAATTACAAACCTATTACACTAAGACGTATGGAAAAAGCTACTTTAAATTTTTTTTATTTCCTTACTTCATCTTAGAAAAAAAAATTTTAAAAAATCGAGCATCATTAAGATCTGACATCGAACCCCAGATAGCAACGAACCCATAATAAAAGCGAAAAACATTTTTGACATTAATGATGTTAAAAAAAAATTGAAAAAAAAATTTTTTTCTCTATACGTCATAAAAATAAAAAATTGCTAAGATCCGAGTGTCGAAACCGGGAATATCTTGAGTGAAATAAATGGACAAGACATATTTGCAGCGCTCCATATTTGGACATTTTCCAGATAAGGAACTTACTTTTAACGAGGAGCACATGGCTCCCTCTTTGCAGCATCCTCATCTGCATACTAAAGATCACCGTATGCAAAATAAAGAAAAGAAATTTGCTATTCAACAGATGGCTAACTTTACACTAAAACTTATTACATAACTGAAAATAAAACAATTTTCCTTATCCCTTTATATTTCACAAAAATTTATTACTCCACGAAAACATTTCTAGAATTCAACCACTTAAACGCTCGAACCATTACATTAAATTAAGAAATAGAGTTAGCCATCAGCGCACAAAGATAACACCAAAACGTTCTGTGCCGATATCTTTCTCCTATCTAGAGGCCGGATTGTTTCAAATCCGGATCTTTACTCAAAGCGTGAAATTTCCTCCTGCATGCAAATGCAAAGCTACTCACTAACATTTTTATTACTGCAAACACAAAACACTCTACCAACTTAAATGTAGATATAAATAACACGTGTTACTTACACGAATAAACAACAAACGCATGTAAATAAACATTACCGAGCTTCCTAATCTTAATTTGCACGAAAACTAACACAGGTAGATAAAGTGGAAAACAAAATTTCTTCCAATTTAATTCTGCTCAGTCATATCTCATCACGTTAAAAAAAAATCCTTTTTTTCTCGAATACCTAACGTTATTACGGTATAATATAAAAGTAAATGAATGCTTTTCAGCACATTTATTATGCAAACGTTGCTGCTTGATTTTTGACTCGCAGTCACACACTTCGCCAAATGAATCCATAACAAAAGCACCAACAAGAGCTTAAATTTCATATAAAAAGTACATCAAAACTAAAACTGGAATTAAATTGCATGATGAGGTCCTTGTTTCCATACATAATTCACCCTGAGGTTCTATTTCAATTTAAATATAAAAGAATAATAAAAAAAAAATCTAATATCCATCTTATGAAAAAACACGAGAGCCTGTCAGCTCCGAGCGTAACGTTAAAACGATTAAAACTATTTCCAATTTTCTCCACATTTAATCGAAATATGATGAAGAGCAAAAGAAAAAAAAAGAGAAAAAAAACTTTTACAAAACTGATAACAAAATTCCCTCCTTCCTTTTGGTTTAAAACCACTACATTCCTTAATAAAAAATACAACTATTAATTAAAAGAGTACTTCATCCTTTTATAATTGGATTCATTTCTCTACTGTTTTCTAAACTATATAAAAACATTCTTTTTATAATTTTTTTCACATTTTTTAAGCCCGGGATGTTTTGAAGAAACGACTTAGTAAAACACTAACTTACACATGCATTCACTTCAAACATAGCTTTGCATAATATTTGAAGACACGAGATTCCATTCTGAATCATGCTGTTTATTCAGGATTACTCCCTTCCACAAATCCATTTCAAGCAGCTTAGGAATAAATCCCCTTATCTCCGCATTTTAAGTCCACGGTATTGGGCAAACATGTTCTCACTGTCTCTGCCTATCTCATAAGACACCCCAACTGCTCATCACCGTTCACCCAATTGCAAATCTCTTCAACTTTATTTTGTTTTTAACGCGCCCATAAACAAAAGTTAAGAGATATAAAAAAAAATCAAGAACAAAGGATGCTTTCAAATTTCTCATCAATTTGAATTTCGGAGTATAATTCGATTCAAACTGTTATTTTCTACGGATGATAGCAACTATTGATCCTTAAAATCACTCATGCGAAGAGCAGCCATCTTGGGTTTAAGCGGAACTGTAAACATTTATATTATTTAACAAAACAACATGATAAGCGAGTTGTGGGCAGGCTGATATTAATATTAATTTCTGGGACAGCAAAGACTTCGATTGACCTGGAAAACCAGCTGCGTCAAGTACACACGCCTTAAAAATCTCATTTAATTTACGCAAACAAATCTTCGACGGTCACGAATCAACGTACGCTTGTATTGTACTCCATTATTTACACACACAGTAATTTACTTCCTTTGTAGAATTGGCTATTTTTGAAATTACAAGAAGTCGTAAATGAGAAAATCAAATAAGCGAAGTATAAAGCAATGATTATATATGAATTGAGTTACCATACTAAAATTAATATAATCTCGAAAATAAACTGGTCAAAGCTGCCCCTTGTAGTAAGCAACTTGCAATACACAACAGTATTGCATGATGCACACCTGAATTTAATTGGAGAAAATTTCCCTCTTAAAAAAACTCGTATATTAAAGTAAGTTAATGTCTTATACGATCGAAACAACAAGAAAAATGAGACGTACAAAAATTAACAATAATTAAATTTATATGTATATATTTAGATGTTTACAATAAATTTAATAATTGGAAAATTTTTGTAAATCCTATTTTTCTTGCAGTGTAAATCAAATATCCATCATTCCTAAGTCACGTCTTAATTACATCACGAATCAAGTTTTCATGAACTGAAATTAGAGAGCAATCTCTTAACTTAATTTTCCATTCAGTTAACTGCCCACTTTTACTCGTCTATTTTTATAAATTGGTCTGTGAATAGCCATTTACTTCGCTTAATAAATTACTTTTAAACGATCGCTGATTAATTTTAAGTAATCAATAACACCTTGTTTTGATACTTAAAATATTCAAGAGAAAAAAATCCATCATCATCATCTGGGCACAAAGGGATTATAAAGAAGACTAAAGGAAAATGGGAAAAGCTATCTGTCAGTGACAGGATGTTGCCAAGTCCAGATTTAATTTCAGCTCACTCTAACTCTCTACTTGCTATAAGGTGATCGATTGCTCACCTGCGCAATCTCTTATTAAGGGGGCATAAGGTGGACTAACAGGAAGTCATGGTGGGTCCTACTCGCTATTTTTCTTCATTTACTTTGCGATTGGTCACAAGCATCTGGACATGAAGCGAGCAAAGAGCAAAAGGCAGTGGGAGGTTTCCACTTTCAACAACAAATTGTGACATTTAAAAAAAAATCATAATAATAATGATAATAAAAAAAATAAAAAAAAATTTTGTAAATGTAAAATGTTAAACGTGTCGTTATCGTTTTTCATAAAAAGAATATAAAAATTCATCTTGTATAATTTCCTTCTCACATCTCAAAGATTAGAAGAGAAAAGTTCCAAATGCCTTATCTCGTTACGGTGTCACAAAGAAAATTGAGACTCGTAATGTCGTCCGTACCACATCACCTCACTTTATATCGTGACAACCATTCCTCCGTGTTCCACTTTCATTCTCATCACCATCCCGTTTTCTTGTTTATCTGCCAATCAGAAGTCAGACAAAATAATAACACGCTATGGGACTGTTAAAAGGAAGCGATATCCGCGTGAAAGTATAAAAGCAAAACTTTTATCTCCTTTATATTTTCATATAATTGCAATTCAAAATGTCAAACCAACTTATGATAATAAATCTGAAATTTAATTTCTACCTGTTACTACTATACCTAATTACAAACCAGGATTTTCCTATTAATTTCAATACATTTAATCAAAAATTAGGAAAAAAAACGAATTTGAGCTTTTCTAAAGGTAAAAGGGTTTATTTAAACATTAAAAATCCATTCTTTTCCGTTGCCAGTTACTCTTCCGATAGAGATCAGCCTTTGACACAAATTCAAGCAAAATGGAGCCGCGGTGTTAGAAGCAGATAAGGGTTCAGTTTCACAACTCAAACTTTTCTCGCATTCCCTCAGCCATGAAGTACTAACTTCATTTAAAAGTCAGAAAAGGAATTACTCTGCCTGTGGCATGGGAGAAGAGAGTGAGAGTGAGCTGGAAAAAGAAAGAGAGGGAAAAGGGGATTTTTGAAAGCTTTTCCATTCACCGCTTTGAGTCGGAGGAGCCAGTTACTCTACTTCTAAGTAGGAAATGTGGATTGCAATCCAAGCACTAATTGGCTTTGTGCCATTCTACTATTTGCTGAAATAGACATAGCGAAAAGAGAAAGCGAAGGAGAGTAGTGAGTCGACTCGTGAATTAGGCGGGCTTTACACCACCAAGTAATATCAACCTTATAAACTTGCACCGCCACTTGCTCCTCATCCGATATGAATAATAAATTAATCCACTTAGCCTTAACCCACGGAGCTCCTAATGTACAAGGGCAAGAATTTCATATCAACAACTTAGAAGATAAACTTGCACTACCATAAAGGTATCTTATTATACTTTTTATCTCCTTAAAAGGAAATAAAGCAAACTTTTATTACGTGAAGATAACCGGAATGCAAATCATTTACTGATCAAACATAATTAATTAAAAGTGGCTTGTTTATCCAGCGTTGACGTAGGAAATTTTTGACTTTAATGAATTATCGACTCGAATAACCCTCGTCTGATAATTCAAACATGATGTTGATTCACACACACTCATTCTGTCTTCTGTTGCAATTATAGTCATTAGTCACTTGTTCAATAAAGACCCATAAAAACGACTAATTTGAAATATTGACGTCCGAACCAAAGTAATTCCCCATTTTTCCTTCGGTTTGGCTTAATAACGCAAAGTCATGCATTGCCAATATTGGAACACTCGTTTTGCATTAGCACTTATTACCTGCATGTAAATGTTTGCACGAACATTGTAGCTAAATTGAATCTGATTGTACTTTAATACCGTATAACTCCATTGTCAATTTTTATTTTCCACAAAAAGGAAACGTGAAAAAAATTAACGACGAAAGTTGTGTAACGGATTAAGAGTTCAAGGGCCTTTTAGCAAAGAAATGGATAAAAATGGCAATGAGTGTAGCGAGAGATGTTGCACCCATCTACTCAAAATCTCTACTCCTCTTTTCACAAACTGAATTATAGGCTATCTCCTACAACATCCCCTCACATGAACGCATTTTCCACCCTTTATCAACAAGAAAAAATAAAAAAGAATTGCTTATTCAACATTTAAATCTAAAAAAAAGAGACAAACTTGCAACTTTTCCAAAAAAAATAAATATAAAGTCAAAAAAGGATTTTTTTTCAAAAATAATTTTTATAAATCAAAAATGACAAAAAATTACTTAAGTCTCAGCAGAGTGCAAAAAGATGTTACTTTCTCGTGGTCGAGCATTGATTAATGCTGGACCAAATAAGTCTTCCGTAACAGGCTCTCGGATCAATGTTGACCAGAAGCGCGGACGCACGCTGTGGGCTTCGAGCCTGTTTCTATGGCAACGGTTTGTCACCCACCGTTCTATAAAGCGGACCTGATGGATACGTGCAAATGCGATAGTGCTATGTTCCCTCTCCCAACCCACCCACCACGCTGCAATGCAGGAAAAAAGTGGTGAAAAGAGGACATTGCACGTGGACATAGGCATCGTTTTATGCGTCCTAGGCAATATGTAATTTATCGCGGGTGACTCAACTTCCGCCAGGCGCTGCATGTGAGGGGAGTGGGTTTATGCTCGCAAAAGTACGATATAACCGAGCGCATGTACGCCCATAGTGAGTGCTTTATATGAGGCTGGGCAGAGCAAATGCATCAACACAAGAAACCATCACCATCATGGCCAGCAGATGGAAGTTTGCGTTTCATGAGCGACTTATTTTATATGAGAAACATTCTTCTCAACGCACATGAAAAACTTTCTCCCGGATAAGTACCACTCAAACTAAGACTTAGGCATTGCTTTGACAACTTGAAAGCGCCAGCTAAGAACACTTGGTTGGGTATCCACGTTTTAAAAAAATGCTTTGTTAGCATCCTGCCTACTTACTACAAGTGTATTATAGAAATTTCGACTTTTTTTTTGTTATTAAAAAAGGGGGGAAAAAAGAAAAAGAAAATTTACGATTTACAGTAAAATTTATAGCGCCTCTAATACGTCTTATCGTCTGTACGGTCATAGCCTTAAACAGCTATGAACAAGTTGCACAGCTGCAATCCACATAAGTAACCCATATACCACTACTGGGCAATAACCCTACAGCTTTTTATTGGACAACTTGAAGGAAAATCACATTAAAAATAACCAAATACTGTCTCGTGCTAAACTTTAATATTGTTTAGAACTCATATCTGTAGTCTTTGGGTCAAATGAGCAGCAATAACGTTGTATCGGATTTTAATTACTAAAAAGTAATTTGACCAATTGAAGCATTCAGCATTAAAAAACCAAAATTAATTTGAATTCAACCAGAAATTATAATTAATTAACCCTGAGGTCTGAAAATTAATCACGGCCTGCAGTAATGCCATAATATGAATAAATTACAAAAATTTTAAACCGTTATTTAAATTGAATTATATTCAACAATTTTAAGCCTAACGTAGCTTAAAGTCCTTAAAACTTTTCAACTTAAAACTGGAAAATAACCTCGAGGATCGCATCAAAAGCCACGTTAAGCAGAAAGGAAAATAATTACCTGCGAGCCAATATGAGGAAAAAATTACATCACAAAAATAAACAACTTTTTGAAGGAGGAAAAAAAAAACACTTTTATTTTAAGTTGGATTTTGAAAAGAAATAAAACATTTTTTTATCTCATGCTTTTTCCTTTAACTAATACGATCTGATAGGAGATCAATAGCTGCCAAATGTTTTTCAAGGGGACTTCTCTTCTACAAGAGTAATGGACGACAAAGCTGCGAGGCGGGACTGGTGAGCGAAGAGTCTGACAGATACGTGACACAAGCCTTGCAAGAGAAGATTTTCAGACTGCATATCAAACAGGGAGAAAGACAGAAAAAGCTCGTGCATTTTTCTACCCTTTTTCCAATTCCACATTCTATCCCGGAAACATATTTTATAACAAGAAAAAAAAAATTAAATAAAAATGAAAATTAAATTTTCATCTCTCGTATTGCATTTCTTGTTTACGTATTGAAAACTTTCAAGTTAAGGGGGAAAACTATATCGAAATATTATCATGACTTGTACCAATAAAAATCAAATTTCCGCAAGAAGGAAGCCAAACATCTCGTCCTATATGTGAGGTCACGAATGCCAGTTTTAACCGTGTAAACAAAACAGACCAGCCATGTTTGTTTGTCTAAGTCGTAAAAGCAAAGAACCCTGCCAATAAACTTTCACTCCACCCTGCTGAGCTTAGATGAAGATATCTTTCGCTCGGCCTCACTCCCATATCAGCATCAGCAATGACGAAAAACGAGGCCAGTAATAAATAACAAGAAGCTAGATTTAAAAAAAAAAAAAAAAAAAAAAAAAAAAAAAAAAAAAAAAAAAAAATACTGAATGTCTATTTTGATTACTGTTCCTCACAAAACACTATTTCCCCATCCACAAACATTTTGATATTTTTTCTGGGATAAATCATCATCATTTGTATACATAGACTCCGGCGTGCTTCTCAGGTGCTTTGCAGGAAAGTGAGTCGATTCCTCAGCAGATCAAGCCCATACGTGAAAGCAAGTCATAAAATACCGTCCCCTCCGCGATGATTTTTCCACACCTCACACACTCAAAATCTCCCCCGAGAATGCCGTGTGGCATTACCATGGCAACTGCAAACTACGACATCTCTTTCCCTTCCTCTTCCCTCAAAATGAAGTGCCTATCAACATTAATAGATGGCGCGGGGCATTCACTGTTACAAAATTGCCCTCAAAATGGATGAAAACTTCTGCCTTTAATCCTACTGTATACAACTCGACCCGCTTAATTTCCACCAGTTTCTACTTACAAAACCTTGTTTTTCTGTCTCATTAATTCCCAAACACTGCCATTAAGGGTGCGGAAAATTGAAACAATGTTGCGAGAGGGGAAAACACCGCATCCAAACCCGCGCCATTTCGTACATTTTTTTCTTCCTCGATCTTTTTCTTCCGCTTTCCTTATCTTCCGAGACGTAATTTAAGCAAAATACTTTTAACTCTTATCTAACGTAATAACGATATTAATCAAAGCCCTCTTTTTCTCGGAACAAATCTTTTTCAGCAATGTATGGAAAAAAGCGGAAATGAGATTGAAATATATCTCGCTGACGTGACCTGCACGCACAATATGACAAATGGGATCGGTGGGGCCAATCTCTTTCTTTAGGATAACATGGTCATTAGGAGTTTCGGCACAAGGCCAGGATTTTGCTTTATGATACCCCAAATATCTATTTCCAGTTGGAATAAAGTTAAGTCGGGAAATGGACAAAATGGCCGAACAAGATTCTTTTATGTTCCTTTTAGTCCGTTAATAAAAAAGAGAACAAAACATTCGTATGGAGATAAAGCAAATAAAAAGAAACTTTAATTCGATAAATAAATTTTTATCTTCTAATAACATTATAACTTGCCAATTTCATAAAAGGATTTTTATATTTAATTTATAGCTTTTTCCAAAAAAAATTTACCCTTTTTTTTTTTATAAAGTAAAAAAAAAATTACAACTGCTAATAACTGATTCTCATAAACCACAAATTTCCTGTTCGGAGTAAAAACATTGTTATTATTAATAGATTTTTCTCCCACATGGGTGACACGATATCGGAAGCAAATGGTCACGAACAAGATATAACATCTTTCAAATCAACACTTGTGTGAAATACCTACACACACCCATTATATTGATGACAATATAAAAATAAGAACTTTCTGATTAAACCTTATGAGAAACAATAAAATTATCGCAAGAAAAAAAAATTCATCCAATTGTTTTTTATCTCGCAAATGGGTAATCAAGGACGGCAATAAACTTCATTGTCACATTAAGACTATTCGGCTCATTGACATTAGACTTTAAGCAGACATTTTCTCAAGTGACATTCAACTAAATTGTTGGACTGCCTTCGTTTTTCTACACGAAAATAAGTACAAAGCGAATAACAATTTAAAAAATTGTACATAAACAACAAATACGAAAAAAAAATACGAAGAAACTTTTCATTTAAGGCTAACTCTTTTCGCTAAACTAAAATCCATTTATAAATGAAAAGTTGCAATAAACGGGGAAAAAAGGACATAAAAGAAAATTCTGGATTACATTCCCAAATCGCATTCGTAAACAAAGTTATATTTCCTCACTTTTTCCTTCTCAACGCTTCAAGAAAAATTACACGAGAACGCAATTCCTCGTCGACTTCTGATTACACCAATTGCACAACGAGAAAAGGATCAACCTTGCAACCCTCCTTAAATTTATAACCAGTCTCACAATAAAAATTTCATCCAATTACTTCCTAAGGTCATTTAAAATGTAACAGCCCTCGCCTGCAACAAGAAAACTTCCTTCTAAATATGTCTGAACAAAATCCCTCTCGTCTCTCGTCGGATCTAGAAATTCTTTTATATTAGATTGTGCAGTACGCCAACAGCAACCTCAACCAGCCTACATGATGTGTGAGCCAAAGCAGTAGCAGCCTATACATTTATATAAGTCACATATAGAAATATATCCGTATCATAAACATTTTTTCCCGGCTTCTTGTTAAATTTTCAAGAAGCTTTTCCACCATTTAACCTCTGTGACTCAAGCCTCGCCTACTTGGGAAACTAAAAGCCCTTCCCATTAACAGTTCAATCGATAGAGTCCATTGTGGCCGAGGTGCCCCGCCCGCCCGCTGCTCCTTTCCGTCCACCTCCACACCCGAGCCTCGTTATTTATGGCCTCAGGAAATAAACTCCACCAACCCCGGCAAATTCACGCACTGACGTCCATTTTTAAAAGGGTCACGGGGCGGAGCTGACCACCGAGGGATTCTGCTTTCCGCTAGGGCCTCCTTTCCTACGCCAGAAGAATAATTTTTTTTCGACGTCAATACATTTTTCCTCTTTTTTCCATGCGAGTGCATAAATTGTGGGCTTACTGTTGCAGTATTGTCGAGACAATCCATTCTTTTTCTTCTAAATTTATACACAAGTAAAAAAAAATGTGTTGAATGAAAAATTGATTAAAGAAAATTTCCAAATTTTTTCACTTTTCAATCAATTTGACTGATTCCAAATGGTTGTTTATTATGATAAATTGAAACCCAAGTCAGCAACTTTTCCACACAGGATGTTGCATTATTGGGGAATAAATTATCTCGCAAACGGTCAAACCAAAATGGAATATGTCATTTTAAAACATCTGTGAGTGACAGCGGCCAACCTATAAACCTGCTTGTAAACTAATACAACTTTTCTGGTATTAAAAAACCAAAGAAAAAAACCCAAAATCAAACCTAAATTACATTTATTTCCCCAAGAATTAAATCTAAATCACTTCACATAATTCGACATTAAAATAAAATAAAATAAAATCCTTTAAACTCCCGGATGAAAAGACCAGACAGTTGAATGATGAGTTCTACTTGTGAGATCTGAACGCCTGTCTACCCTTCACCTTCCCATTGGAATAAGCTCACATATTCGATCGCATGACTCACCTTCGTAAAAATCGGCGAATTGTGTACGAACCTGTTGCATTAAATCCCCAGACTTTGATGCCGAATTTTCAGTTGCAGTTTTAAAACACAAAATCAAAAGTACACGTTTCACTGTTGAAAATATTTTTAAAAAATGCGCAGAACACTGAAATAAAACCGTGCGCAGAATACAGCAAACGTAGATCGAGCGTCCACTCATTGATCTTTATATTTGAGCTCAAGTGTCACAGAATCATAATACGTGACCCGGATAATTTGTATAATCCGTACACTTGTCAGTTTTAAATGTCAAAATAAACTTATAAGACTCAACCGAGAAATCTTTTGTCAAAATTGAAATACAACTTGCGGTGTTTCAGGACTTTACCCAAC
Source organism: Stenotaenia linearis (assembly GCA_034700445.1). Classification (NCBI taxonomy): domain Eukaryota; kingdom Metazoa; phylum Arthropoda; class Chilopoda; order Geophilomorpha; family Geophilidae; genus Stenotaenia; species Stenotaenia linearis. Next base: position 11,485 of record JAQIXT010000019.1, on the reverse strand, counting down.
AAAATCTATCAAGAGAAACCCCATGCCTCAAAACATCCCTTCACGCTATAACGGGAGCTAACAACAACTCGGAACCCAGTGAAATTTGGACGTTTGCCAGCACTTCACAATTATCCAAAATGACTGTTGTGTGTTAACCCAAGGCAGTTCTGGACAGCAGCGAAAATTAATGAGCATTTTCATTAGAGAATTTGCAAAACAGAAAGCAACTCGCCTTGAAAGCATAATCTTGTTGCTACAAGAGACAATCTCCTAGATACCATCCGAAGAAAGAAACTTTTATCCTGGGGGGGATCAGAAATCATGGAACCAACCCACGTGATTAATAAAGTATCAATTGTAAATATCTTTCCATCGGAACAGCGATTTTACTTTGCAATTGCCAATTGGACTCGCAAAAGTAAGAAAAGAAAAAAATAAAATAAAGAAAAAAGTGAGTCCGATAAGAGTCCTCGCCGCTCCATTTGTTTCAGGCGGCTTTTTCTTTTTTCCTACTTCCATTTGATCAATGATCAAATTTTTCTCGCGGGGCAGAACCCCTCATCTGTAACAGCGAAGAAAGAAAATTACACACCACGCGATGGCCGTCCTTCAAACGAATAAATTCTGCTTTTTCAAAAGCTCCCGCACCACACTAAAAATGGACGTCATTAAGATAACACTTTTCGTTCATTCATCATCGGGCCACCGTTTTCGGATTAAAGATTTACCTCAACTCGCATCGATCAGTGGCAAAACGAGAACAATGTGATAAGAAATGTAGCAACAATTCTACATAACAACATCATCAAAAGCGTCGCTTTCGATCGTCAAACTTTTCCCCGCTGAAAAGAAAATTCAAGCGGAGACATTTACGATTTCGCCAACAAATTTTATTTGTAGTTGAAGCGAATAAAAAACACGCCGATAATTTTTAGTTGGAATTGGGGAGGAAAAAAAACACTTTCCCAACTGGAGTTGGAAGGCAAAGGGCTTTTAATTTGCCCAAATCACTCACACTCTTCCTTCATCCTTTTTCCTACCGGAGGGAATGAGGTGAAAAATCAATTCCCGCTACAAGTTATCCTTAGGGACGCATGAAATTCATTCTATTTTTTATGGAGGGACATCCACCTCAACCTGGCAGCCCATAAACGGAGCAGTGAAAGAGTGCAACTTAGCTCCGAAGTCCCCCATCTGGATAGCACTCCCGTGAGAGAAAAGGTGATCGCCCATTTCTACCGTAGGCCGAGTGCTTTACCTCGGCAATCTCGCCCTTACTTCTTTCTCCTCCAATACGCTCACTCTTTCTGCCATACCAACAACCAACTCCCATTCGGCTGTGCCCAACGACTTTTTTGGCTGTCCATCCCCGGTTTCCCTCAACGCTAGTGCACCAACAAATGTCGACAAATAAAAGCAATACATCTACTTGCTACTTACTCTTACGAATTGCGCTTTATTTGCTTCAGCATATATTGGATTTCGGTCGTCAAGGCGACCGATGTTGACGTCACTTGGCAACAGGTGCCTAGTTGCCATGGCATCCGTCCGTTTGCTAATGGCGGATCTCGACGTCGCGAAAGAGGATATACTGAGAAAAGTTTCCAATTTCGTTTACGCCTCGATTTTCTTTTAACCCTACACCTTTTCATTGACTTTCGTTTAATAACTGAGGATCGAGTGAACTTTACTAATCAAAAATACTAAAAATAAAACATTTTGTTATATATTAATTTTTAATAATACAAATGTCATTATTGGAATAAAACACCAACTTCGAAAATTTTTTTTTACATAGATCAAAACTTTACATCATAAATGCCTACTACTCCCGTTAAGTCAATAATTACGCAGTTAATCAAACATTTTTTATATTCATTTTTACAGCTTTAAATTAGGTAGTTAATTCACAGTTGCCAGTGGCAACAGCGGCCACATACCAAGAATAATAAATTCGTCCTCCAAACACTTATAAATAATTCAAATTTTAATTTTAAAGACATAATTACAAATTTCAATCCCTTTCGACAAAATATTGAGTCAATTAACGGACTTAAATTGTGAGTAGTAATCCAAAGCTAGTTGTCAGCTGTTTTCGATTCTTTTGTTGTCTGTTCTTTTATTGTCAAGCAAGGACCCTTTCCGTCAATGAGGCAATTCAATGGAAGAAAAAAATTGAATCTGACCATTAGGCCGCAATAATATTGGAGAAAAAAGAGAGGGGGAAGGGGCGAGGTCACAGTGCGGCTCCATCTTTCGATATCGAGTTCCCCCATCTCGCATTGTATTCCTCTCAACCCATCGCAATTACATCCACACACGTTAATGGGGATTTATCACACGCAACCAATAAAATACAAACACACAAGCAACAAATTGCACCAATAAATGTCATCAAACTCCATCATCGTCCACATTTACACCAATAAAAACATTCATTACTACATCAACTCGATATCTTTCAATTCAAACTCATCAAAACGCTTTAAAAATGATTTGGCAAAAACGCAAATATCAGATTAATATTCCACAATAACAATAATAGAAATAAAAATTGTTGCTTTAACATTTTCAATTTCCAAACCATTGTGGATCCATTAGAGCAAACTTAAAGGCAGATTCCAACAGCACACAAATTAGATCACTGATGGGGACCATCTGCTTTTCTCATTCTACGAGGTAATTAAGAAATGCAATTATCTCAGTGACCACTTTCCAGAATAGACACTCGGTCAACAACAACAAGAAACAGGGAAAAAATCCAACAAAAATCCTTCCCTCCAACTCGTTAAAATAAAACGCAAAAACCTTCGAATAATCCCCGAAAATAAAAATAAAATCGCCACTTTTCGTCGAATTTTAAAGCCAATTCTCTCGACTACCGTTTGATACAATGCAGAAGCAATCAACATCGTCAATTTGCCATAAAAGTGGATTAAAATCGGCTTTACATTTCTACACGACAATGACCACAACTTCAACGCAAGATGACTTCATTTCAAGCTCATCTCCCTCGACACACAATGCGAGATGGTCGCGACCAAATCAATCCCATCTGTACGGTGTGCCTGAGTCTAAGCCGGTGCATGTGATTGGATTTTGGTGGCGGCAACAGCAGCCTCGTTTCGACTTTTTCCAAACCCACCCACCATCTCTTTCTCTCTCGCTGTTATTCTCTTCTATTGACACAGAGGGAGCCGCCTTCGGTCGACCATTGATCCAATTTGCTCACCAGAAAATGTATTCAGACCTTGGTATAAAAAGTAGCAGCCACACATAGCCATAAAAAAAATTTTAACATAAAAAAACTGATAAAAAAATATTTATTCCGTGTTTTTAAACTGAAATTCGTATCAATCCGATGCTATAAATGAGTTAAATTGAGTTGAGAGAAAAAATGAGTAGAATTGTATGTGGAAAAGAGATTATAAATGGAGGAATGGACAATACAATCTTTTGTGTAGATGGGTTTGGCCCTTGCTATCAACTCCATCATGGTAATGAAGATGGATGGAATGTGGCTGCGCAAATCTGCACCCAGTGGGAGCCATGAATCATTTCGTGTGGGCATGTGGAGACACCTTTTCCAAACAGGCTCTTAACAAACTTAACTGCCGATTTGCGCCGCCATTCTTTCATTCCATGCAAGCTACATTTTCCCATTGGGCTTTCCAGCTTCACCTCTGTAAATCAACCTTGTTTACGCTATTGCATATGGCCGCCATATTTTTTAATACAACAACTTCGCATTGCAAAATCGAAATTTTTTCGCTGTTTTTTCAACGCAACATTTTTAATGAAATAAATTTTAAAAAACTAGGTGTTTGTCTCGTTTATATTAGTGTTTGTTTTAACGTCGCCAACGGTTACTAGGTTTACGTTACTATTTTAAGTTTGTTTAAAATTTCATTTTTTTTCTTTTTTTAAAAAAATGTTTAAATAGAAAAAAACTGCAAAATCGAGTAGTTGAAATTCAATTTTAGGAAAAGTTAAGATGTCAGTCGAGCCATTAAAAGCATTTCACAGGAACAAACATTGTGTCAAATCGCAAGAAAAAATATGAATTACGAAAATGAAAAAAAAAATCCCTCGATTTTTAACTCGATATTCGCATCAGAAGATGATTAGGAAACATAAGGAAAAAGAAGAAGCGTCGAAAAGAATTATGAATTCTTTTTCTCGGGAAGAAAGTAATCAAAAGCGACACACAAGCAATCAGAGACGAGACAAATCTAATAGGCAGCTCGCATGTCAGCGCACGATGACAGCAATCAGGGCTTAAGAAATACGAGAATCACGCATTTCCTCTGTTCGTTTCGTCTCCGTCGCTTTTGGCTCAAATATTACATTTCCATCGTTTGTCGCTTCATTAGCCCAAAACCCAGCCGACTAACACTAAACATCACTTCCCTGTCTCCTTGATTGCAATTTGTCCAATGCAACTTAGCGGCAACCAGCTTCTATGCAAGTTCCTGTTTTGATCGGCTTAGGATTCCTCATCTTTCCACGTGGCCACCAATCATCCTTTATTCCTTCCCAACCAAAATCGCCTGTCAGCAATGCAACTTCTAATCCCTTTCGTCCAAACACCTAGGATTAGGGCCAAGCCACGAGCTACAATACTTAGCCGAGCAGACCCTAAACTACACACTAAAGAGATAATGCACTTTTCTTTATCATCTCCCTTGGGTATTGGCCAAAAAATAAATTAATGTAAGCTCCCTATTGAATAATAATAAATTAAAGAAAATGTTTAAAGATGAAACTCTAATTTCTAACTTTTCTTTTCCAATCAATTATTTTTATCGCCAAACTAATTACTCACCGTTTTAACCATATCGTGGCAATTAGCAACAAAAAACGCAAGAAGAACAATTTAAACTTAAAAACAAATAGGTACCGTAAACTGATAAACAAAAATCAATTTTTCACACAAAATCATATCTTTAATTGTACAACGCAACAACCCACAGAAGACTAATGAACGGAGTGGGTAAAAACAAAAAGTTTGAAAAAAATTCAAAGATAGTGAGATAAAAGAAAAACAACTGCACTCCAATGTTACTTGCCTTCTTATCACAAACCGAAGGCAGATTGATGCATGAATTAAGTGGCCATAAATTGCTCGTGCACTGCACTTCCCACACCTCACATAACACACACCAATCCCAAGGAACCTTCACCCTCCTATCTCTCTCTTTTCTTCTTCACTTCGCATCAATTAATTGCCGTGCCCAGGAGGGAGCACCAGTGCGTAATTATTTCTTTGGAATATATCGTCAGATGTGTTGCCCCCTATTTAATTACAAATTCAAAAGATTAGATCGACGCCCAAAACACGTAAACACATTTTGCACAAATAACAACTTCTCATCGACCAAATTAGATTCGCACTTTTCCATCATCAACAACAACAACAAACCTGAAATTAATGAAAACGAAGAAAACTCCCACCTAACGGGCGTGTGGATTGCCAGGCAATAGCCTGGAGCCTCATAACCAATAGAAAACGTCGGTCTATGTATGAAAAATGCATGATGTACCTATGGACATCTATTCTAGACCAAATCCCCCTTGCAGCAACCAAGAGAATTTGCCCAAGCGGAATCCGTAGGAGGGCAAGTGTGGGCACAAGGGCAGAGAGGGGTTAAAGCTCCCTAGAGCTCAAGTATCCATCACTGGCAGAAGACAAGCTTCAATACGGACAAGCAGCTTGCACGGTGATGACTCGTGGAATAAAAGGATTAAGAGACCAAAGATGATGGTGGGATGGGATATGCAGAGCAGCTAACGGGCAGATTATACTTTTCAACGTGCTTTACAAACGTCGAGTCTAACTTTTGATCCGACGAGAAATCTTATCTCGTAATTGATTGATTTACCGATCATTTACCCCATAGCGAGTCTTTTTATTTCATTCCCGAATTAACTTTTTATTTTTTATTCCCTTTACTTTGCAACTTCATTAGGGTTAATGTTACCACTTGCTTTCATGCGTGGCTTGTGAGAATGGGACACGCACCTGGCCTCCATTCTGCACACAATCTCACTCGAAAGCGATTATCAATAAAAATAATTAGTAATGTTCACTAAAACACATTTGCCTAATTACTCCTTATTTTCTCCCTCGATGGGTGTTGATCATTTCACCTCCTCCATCACCCATTGCCCACTATTTTTAAGCTGCTTTTGCCCCTTGCCTTTTTTACGGCATAATTTTATAGTCTAAATAATGGATTTCTCGTACCATTTCCTAGAAATATTACGCTTAGGTCTTAGAAAAGTCTATTTTTATTCCCTACTTCTTAACTCATACAATCTGCTAAGGAAAAAAAAAGATAAAAGATAAATGCATCGAGGTTGGTTGCGTTCATTTATCAAGAAACATCCTCACAGCAGTCTACCTTCCTTAATTCATCGACAAATTACCCCGCAAAGTTTGACGAGGACTGAGAAGGTATTTCACTTTAAAAATCCACATTAAACTTTCATGCCTAATTAAATTAAACTAGTGCTCTCCACACACACGCAGTGTGCAATAGTCATAATAAGCTTTCGGCATTTTTAAACGGCCATCAAAGAACATTCTTTCAAGTATCGACATTAAATATTTTAAAGAGGGTCTTTGGACTCGTCGTAGCTGCAAATGGTCCGTGCTTATTGCCACCGAGAAAACGAAGGCTCATTTATCAAGCGTTTGCATAATTCTCAACAATATTGCTGTAATGGAAAACTTTTGACGAGAAATTCAATTAGAATTGCTCGCCCCCCTCCCTTAGTTTTGTTAGTTTTGTTGCAGTCTTAAAACAGCAGTAGCCATTCGGCATCGGTCTTCCTTTCTGCAGAGCAAATATAGGTTAAGAGCAAACTCATTAAAAATGTAAAGTGCGCGGGTACTTTGAGTGAGTCGGTGCATCGATGTGGTAATTGAAGGTGGTGCGGCCAAAACGAATTACGCACAATGACAGCACCCAAACTCATTTGCATGCCGAGGCAACATGGGCGAGTGTCATTAACAAATGGAGATTAATTATTATTATTTCACACCGACGAGTGAAGTATTCATTGCACACCAACAGATGGCGCATACACAAACTCTCAACATTTTCCAATGAAAACGTGTTTTACACTTTAAAGTTGACATTTTATTCTATTTCTCAATATCCGATAATTCCGTAATAAAAGGCTTCCTTTTCTCTAGAGAAAATTGGGTCTTGGATTATTGTAGATTCCAACTTGCACAACAAACCTCTTAAAATTTTGAGCCTCTAATACAAGCGGAAGTATATCATCTTGGCCTTTACTTCAACCGACAGAAACATTGGATAAACAGGTTAAATATACTGTAGTTCTTAGAGAAATAAAAATGTTTGAAAAAGAATTGATAACTAACAGAATAAGTTGTACAATTGAGGATCAAAACATTAAAGTTGTAATAAAGTGGTATTGAATTGAATGACTAAAATTAGAGGACTGAACATGAACAACACTGCATAGAATAATAGTAATAGAATAATATAATAAATATGTACATGTTATCGTTGTAATAAGATGTTTGCTTTGCGTTTATCCTTGTAAAAGAGTATAAAAATAATTAGAGTTGTTAAGCAGTTGCCAGTACACACCCTTAGTGCAGCAGAGTGGGCTTCACCATGTTGCAAAAAGGATGTCCGCGAAAACTAACATTATGACTCGTAATCATAACAAATATACTTCAAACCCTACATCACCTGGATAAAATAAACCGTAAATTTGCTTGCGCAAACTTTCTATTACTTCCTTGAAGTTAATAACATTCATTTCATACACCAATTTAACTTTAAAAATCAAAATAAACGAAATATCGTGTGTGACAAACGACTGAATAACTACAATTCCTTTATATGCATTATTTCTCAAAGTTGGACCATTTTACCAACCCCTTGACATTTTAAAGTATAAATCCGCAACGTTTCGTCCATTTTCATCTCATTTCACATATTTCCCTCCCTTCCCCTCTCTTTACAACGCATTCCATCAAGTTGATTTGTTGTATGTGTAGTACAATTGGTTTCCACAGTATCAATTGATCTATCAGTGGCCTCCCTTCCAAGTGGCACTCTTCCAATTGAAGTTACGTCGCGTTTTCTGTTTACCGACTTAAGAAGACCGAAGGGAGTCAACAAGCGTCCCCCTCACCTCGCCGTTCTAACAAATTAATATTTTCCTCTATCCCACCCTCCTTTTAAACAATGCCATACACTCAACGTCACAATTATTAAGATAACCGAGTGCGCCTCGTCTTTTGTCCGTCACTGGTCGAGCGTGAAACGTGAGTACCAGCCAATGTTGCATTACGTGATTAGAAGAAAAATTAAGTCGCTCATTAATGGCGTTTTGCTTTGACACTCACCCGTATTGAAGGCGCCGACGCTCGGATAAAACTTGGACCATTGAACACCATAAAAACCGCCATTATTGCTGATTAAGATTCAACTCTTTGTTCTGCTGGCCTTCGACAAAGAAAATTTCCACTCGGCTGCTAACGAATAACCCATGGAATAACCTGTAGCGGCCAAACTACCGTCTTAAAAACTTTTCTTAGAAAAAAAAAATCAACAAAATTTTTTTCCTCAATTTTCATTAAATACTTAAAGCCAAAATAAGTTAGTATTACGCGTAATATCTCGTCGTAAAATGACTATCTCCCCACTATCCGTACCTCAGGAGCCATCTGTCGATGAAAGACGAAAACTAAATAAATATAACCAAATTATTTTTTAACCCTTTCGTTACTTTAATTCTAAAAATTAATTAGCGTAAATTTCGAGGTAAAATTTTAATTTTATAATAATACAACAATATTATTACAACAACAGTAAACATTCGCATCATCTTTCGCGCAATAATTCACTAATTGTAATGCTAATTTTAATAATTAACATAACCGTGCGCCATTATAATTATGCAATAACAAACTTTTTTTTACTTACGCAGATCCATCAAAGCTATTATGGAAATGAGTTCCGTGTAGTCTGCTTACACAACCTCATTTCTAAAACCGAAGTAAAAAGATTTTTTTCCCCTTAAAATCACAATTTTTAGATGCAAATTTGTGAGCGCCGTTAAAGCATAAATATTTTTTTTCGTAGCCACACGAAGAAAGTTTTCTTTCAAAACCTCGAGGAATTAATAAGTCTTTCGCCAAAAAGAGCACGCACTCACTTTAGATGTTAATCTCCCTTTCCCGAGTGCAACTCGGTATTCCTGGACGGATTACTTAAACACCACTGAATTCTACTTGTGCCCCTCTCACTTAATGCGCAGTCCGCTGTAAAACATGAATTTTTCACGCAACGAGGGACGAGTTTGGAAACAGTCTTCCGGGGACCAGGCGGGATAGCGCCAATTACGTTGCGGTACACACATTTCCAAAACTCAAGCTGTTTCCACGAACCTCTGAAAACTACTAAACATAAAGTCAAATTATAATTTCAAACGTCTCTGTCATTTAGTTTTGTATTTGCAAATCTAATTAATTATAATTAAATTGCAGAAATTGTAAAATTGAATTTAAATAATATATTTTGAATAATCCACGCGTTGTACCGATATTTAATAATTTATGGCGTCTTATTTTTCCTCGTTTCTCATTTTCTCGAGTTTGTATAAATTTTCATGGAAAGTTGCTCGAAATTCATAAATAAGAATTTTAAATTCAAAAATAGATTTTACTTTTAAATTGTATTAAAAATATTTAATATGTTTAAATTAAAAAGCAATAAATGTGATCTGATAAAGGTGAAAGACAGTACTAAATTTTAGACACTTTAAATTGTCACCTTCTACGAAAAGAAAAAAATTTATTTGCTATCGACCACCACTAGAGGGTGGCTGTTACCAAAGACAGCTGATATTTCTTTATCTCTGAAAGAAACCTGGCTTCGAATAACGGTTAAGCAATAAATATTCATCAAATCTAACAAATTTGTCATTTCCTGTAAAATATTTTTTTTTCATCTTTAAGCAATTTTTTCTAAATTGTGCCATTGTCTCTGTACCGATCAATAAAACTGATCATTTTAATTTTATGATTCTTGGTGGTTTTGTTTATCTTGAATTTATTTTTGTTTTTCACTAGCTATGTAATGGATTTACAAAATAAAGTATCTAGAATGGTAAACAATTATGTTAAATATTTTTAAATTTCTTGTACTAAATCAAATATTTGCAAACTCAAAATCCTTTTAACGTTATACTTGAAATTCAAAAACGATATTTAACTAGTACCAGAAGTAGATTAGTATGTTAGTTTACTTACTCTGGTTAAGAAAATATAAACTTTTATTATTCATTTAAAAAAATATCGGGCTAAATCGGCTTGTACAATATTTATCTATAACATTAGAATTATGTCAAACATTAAAGAATTTATCCAACCTCAAAACAATCTAAGCTAAAAAAAAATCTAAAAATTGTTTATTTTTTATATAGAATTAGTACTTAATGCAAAAAAAAAAAAAAAATGTAAATTTCTGTAATTTATGCAGTTAAGTTGTGGTAATTTGCAGATTTTTATTTTTGTTTTAAAATTTTGCAAATTTTAAAATTTAGTGAAAATGTAAGTAAAAGTGTTGCCAAATAACTGCAAAAACACTGCACTTTTTTTTGCAAAAATTGCGCAACTACTTTTTTCTAGGATTCTAAACTTGTTTTCCAACTTTGTGTTTTCTTAATCTGATACCAAAGAAATAAACAATTCAACATTGAAAACACTAACAATCTATTATTAGGGTATGGATTTTTCGGGTTTTACCCGAAAATACCCGATTTTAACCCCCCGAATTGATTTTTAGAAATTAGGGTGAAACCGGATAACATCCGAAAAAGCAAATTTTTGTTTTTGAGCACGATTTTCTCATGTAAATTGTGTAGGATAGCGACTGGCTAATTAACAATTAGCTAATTTTAAAACTTTTAGGATTCAATTGACCTAACAGAGCTCGTTTAATGAAGTTGCATTTTTTTCAACTTTTTTATTGAAATTTTTTGCCTCTGCAACCGATTTTATCAACCCGATTTAGCCCGATATTTTTTAAAAAATATAATAAAAGTTTATATATTTTCTTAACCCGATTTGAAAAAAATTTCAAACACCCGATTTCTACCCCCCCGATTTTCAATTTTATTTCCACCCGAAAAATCTATAATACTAATACTCAGTTGTCTGTCGATTTGATTGCTAAGAATTGGATTGCTAAGAATATACACTTGCAGTTGCTTCTTGTTGTCATGTTATAACCAACGTAATGTGTTAAAACATGTTGTTATAAAATTTACAATTGTAGCACGCGCGTTTATTTTCTCATTACTTTAACAAATCTACTTTTCATGGTTCATTTATTAAAAAATTAAAATTATTATATGTAACAATAACCAAAGTTATAGTCCATTATTTGCAAACGTATCAATTGCTACACAACAAAAAAAGAAATATAATTTTCTGCCATGTTCAAATGATTTA